>OY720429.1:83621975-83772842 GCA_963082735.1 Pocota personata
ATTTATTATTTATTATTTATTATTTATTATTTATTATTTATTATTTATTATTTATTATTTATTATTTATTATTTATTATTTATTATTTATTATTTATTATTTATTATTTATTATTTATTATTTATTATTTATTATTTATTATTTATTATTTATTATTTATTATTTATTATTTATTATTTATTATTTATTATTTATTATTTATTATTTATTATTTATTATTTATTATTTATTATTTATTATTTATTATTTATTATTTATTATTTATTATTTATTATTTATTATTTATTATTTATTATTTATTATTTATTATTTATTATTTATTATTTATTATTTATTATTTATTATTTATTATTTATTATTTATTATTTATTATTTATTATTTATTATTTATTATTTATTATTTATTATTTATTATTTATTATTTATTATTTATTATTTATTATTTATTATTTATTATTTATTATTTATTATTTATTATTTATTATTTATTATTTATTATTTATTATTATTATTATTTATTATTTATTATTTATTATTTATTATTTATTATTTATTATTTATTATTTATTATTTATTATTTATTATTTATTATTTATTATTTATTATTTATTATTTATTATTTATTATTTATTATTTATTATTTATTATTATTATTTATTATTTATTATTTATTATTTATTATTTATTATTTATTATTTATTATTTATTATTTATTATTTATTATTTATTATTTATTATTTATTATTTATTATTTATTATTTATTATTTATTATTTATTATTTATTATTTATTATTTATTATTTATTATTTATTATTTATTATTTATTATTTATTATTTATTATTTATTATTTATTATTTATTATTTATTATTATTATTTATTATTTATTATTTATTATTTATTATTTATTATTTATTATTTATTATTTATTATTTATTATTTATTATTTATTATTTATTATTTATTATTTATTATTTATTATTTATTATTTATTATTTATTATTTATTATTTATTATTTATTATTTATTATTTATTATTTATTATTTATTATTTATTATTTATTATTTATTATTTATTATTTATTATTTATTATTTATTATTTATTATTTATTATTTATTATTTATTATTTATTATTTATTATTTATTATTTATTATTTATTATTTATTATTTATTATTTATTATTTATTATTTATTATTTATTATTTATTATTTATTATTTATTATTTATTATTTATTATTTATTATTTATTATTTATTATTTATTATTTATTATTTATTATTTATTATTTATTATTTATTATTTATTATTTATTATTTATTATTTATTATTTATTATTTATTATTTATTATTTATTATTTATTATTTATTATTTATTATTTATTATTTATTATTTATTATTTATTATTTATTATTTATTATTATTATTTATTATTTATTATTTATTATTTATTATTTATTATTTATTATTTATTATTTATTATTTATTATTTATTATTTATTATTTATTATTTATTATTTATTATTTATTATTTATTATTTATTATTTATTATTTATTATTTATTATTTATTATTTATTATTTATTATTTATTATTTATTATTTATTATTTATTATTTATTATTTATTATTTATTATTTATTATTTATTATTTATTATTTATTATTTATTATTTATTATTTATTATTTATTATTTATTATTTATTATTTATTATTTATTATTTATTATTTATTATTTATTATTTATTATTTATTATTTATTATTTATTATTTATTATTTATTATTTATTATTTATTATTTATTATTTATTATTTATTATTTATTATTTATTATTTATTATTTATTATTTATTATTTATTATTTATTATTTATTATTTATTATTTATTATTTATTATTTATTATTTATTATTTATTATTTATTATTTATTATTTATTATTTATTATTTATTATTTATTATTTATTATTTATTATTTATTATTTATTATTTATTATTTATTATTTATTATTTATTATTTATTATTTATTATTTATTATTTATTATTTATTATTTATTATTTATTATTTATTATTTATTATTTATTATTTATTATTTATTATTTATTATTTATTATTTATTATTTATTATTTATTATTTATTATTTATTATTATTATTATTATTTATTATTTATTATTTATTATTTATTATTTATTATTTATTATTTATTATTTATTATTTATTATTTATTATTTATTATTTATTATTTATTATTTATTATTTATTATTTATTATTTATTATTTATTATTTATTATTTATTATTTATTATTTATTATTTATTATTTATTATTTATTATTTATTATTTATTATTTATTATTTATTATTTATTATTTATTATTTATTATTTATTATTTATTATTTATTATTTATTATTTATTATTTATTATTTATTATTTATTATTTATTATTTATTATTTATTATTTATTATTTATTATTTATTATTTATTATTTATTATTTATTATTTATTATTTATTATTTATTATTTATTATTTATTATTTATTATTTATTATTTATTATTTATTATTTATTATTTATTATTTATTATTTATTATTTATTATTTATTATTTATTATTTATTATTTATTATTTATTATTTATTATTTATTATTTATTATTTATTATTTATTATTTATTATTTATTATTTATTATTTATTATTTATTATTTATTATTTATTATTTATTATTTATTATTTATTATTTATTATTTATTATTTATTATTTATTATTTATTATTTATTATTTATTATTTATTATTTATTATTTATTATTTATTATTTATTATTTATTATTTATTATTTATTATTTATTATTTATTATTTATTATTTATTATTTATTATTTATTATTTATTATTTATTATTTATTATTTATTATTTATTATTTATTATTTATTATTTATTATTTATTATTTATTATTTATTATTTATTATTTATTATTTATTATTTATTATTTATTATTTATTATTTATTATTTATTTATTATTTATTATTTATTATTTATTATTTATTATTTATTATTTATTATTTATTATTTATTATTTATTATTTATTATTTATTATTTATTATTTATTATTTATTATTTATTATTTATTATTTATTATTTATTATTTATTATTTATTATTTATTATTTATTATTTATTATTTATTATTTATTATTTATTATTTATTATTTATTATTTATTATTTATTATTTATTATTTATATTTATTATTTATTATTTATTATTTATTATTTATTATTTATTATTTATTATTTATTATTTATTATTTATTATTTATTATTTATTATTTATTATTTATTATTTATTATTTATTATTTATTATTTATTATTTATTATTTATTATTTATTATTTATTATTTATTATTTATTATTTATTATTTATTATTTATTATTTATTATTTATTATTTATTATTTATTATTTATTATTTATTATTTATTATTTATTATTTATTATTTATTATTTATTATTTATTATTTATTATTTATTATTTATTATTTATTATTTATTATTTATTATTTATTATTTATTATTTTATTTATTATTTATTATTTATTATTTATTATTTATTATTTATTATTTATTATTTATTATTTATTATTTATTATTTATTATTTATTATTTATTATTTATTATTTATTATTTATTATTTATTATTTATTATTTATTATTTATTATTTATTATTTATTATTTATTATTTATTATTTATTATTTATTATTTATTATTTATTATTTATTATTTATTATTTATTATTTATTATTTATTATTATTATTTATTATTTATTATTTATTATTTATTATTTATTATTTATTATTTATTATTTATTATTTATTATTTATTATTTATTATTTATTATTTATTATTTATTATTTATTATTTATTATTTATTATTTATTATTTATTATTTATTATTTATTATTTATTATTTATTATTTATTATTTATTATTTATTATTTATTATTTATTATTTATTATTTATTATTTATTATTTATTATTTATTATTTATTATTTATTATTTATTATTTATTATTTATTATTTATTATTTATTATTTATTATTTATTATTTATTATTTATTATTTATTATTTATTATTTATTATTTATTATTTATTATTTATTATTTATTATTTATTATTTATTATTTATTATTTATTATTTATTATTTATTATTTATTATTTATTATTTATTATTTATTATTTATTATTTATTATTTATTATTTATTATTTATTATTTATTATTTATTATTTATTATTTATTATTTATTATTTATTATTTATTATTTATTATTTATTATTTATTATTTATTATTTATTATTTATTATTTATTATTTATTATTTATTATTTATTATTTATTATTTATTATTTATTATTTATTATTTATTATTTATTATTTATTATTTATTATTTATTATTTATTATTTATTATTTATTATTTATTATTTATTATTTATTATTTATTATTTATTATTTATTATTTATTATTTATTATTTATTATTTATTATTTATTATTTATTATTTATTATTTATTATTTATTATTTATTATTTATTATTTATTATTTATTATTTATTATTTATTATTTATTATTTATTATTTATTATTTATTATTTATTATTTATTATTTATTATTTATTATTTATTATTTATTATTTATTATTTATTATTTATTATTTATTATTTATTATTTATTATTTATTATTTATTATTTATTATTTATTATTTATTATTTATTATTTATTATTTATTATTTATTATTTATTATTTATTATTTATTATTTATTATTTATTATTTATTATTTATTATTTATTATTTATTATTTATTATTTATTATTTATTATTTATTATTTATTATTTATTATTTATTATTTATTATTTATTATTTATTATTTATTATTTATTATTTATTATTTATTATTTATTATTTATTATTTATTATTTTTATTTATTATTTATTATTTATTATTTATTATTTATTATTTATTATTTATTATTTATTATTTATTATTTATTATTTATTATTTATTATTTATTATTTATTATTTATTATTTATTATTTATTATTTATTATTTATTATTTATTATTTATTATTTATTATTTATTATTTATTATTTATTATTTATTATTTATTATTTATTATTTATTATTTATTATTTATTATTTATTATTTATTATTTATTATTTATTATTTATTATTTATTATTTATTATTTATTATTTATTATTTATTATTTATTATTTATTATTTATTATTTATTATTTATTATTTATTATTTATTATTTATTATTTATTATTTATTATTTATTATTTATTATTTATTATTTATTATTTATTATTTATTATTTATTATTTATTATTTATTATTTATTATTTATTATTTATTATTTATTATTTATTATTTATTATTTATTATTTATTATTTATTATTTATTATTTATTATTTATTATTTATTATTTATTATTTATTATTTATTATTTATTATTTATTATTTATTATTTATTATTTATTATTTATTATTTATTATTTATTATTTATTATTTATTATTTATTATTTATTATTTATTATTTATTATTTATTATTTATTATTTATTATTTATTATTTATTATTTATTATTTATTATTTATTATTTATTATTTATTATTTATTATTTATTATTTATTATTTATTATTTATTATTTATTATTTATTATTTATTATTTATTATTTATTATTTATTATTTATTATTTATTATTTATTATTTATTATTTATTATTTATTATTTATTATTTATTATTTATTATTTATTATTTATTATTTATTATTTATTATTTATTATTTATTATTTATTATTTATTATTTATTATTTATTATTTATTATTTATTATTTATTATTTATTATTTATTATTTATTATTTATTATTTATTATTTATTATTTATTATTTATTATTTATTATTCATTACTTATTATTTATTATTTATTAATTTTATATTTCCTATTCTCTCAAACATCTGTGATATTTTCAACCATTTTACCTTTTGTATATACATGTACACATATTATGTTTAAAAATTATTACTACTATTATTTAGTTATTTATTTGTTTATTTTTTTTTCTCTTAAATGGAGGTTTATTCCATAGTTTTCCTCCAAGCCTTAAATTACTGAACTGCATATTCCTACTTGTAAAACAATTGTATTTTCAGCAGTAAGGTTCTTAAACCTTAAACCCTCTGTGCAAGCTAGAGCAAAAATATCATTAATGTTAAAACATTGTTACACTATGCAAGAAATAAATATATCTATCTATCTATCTTGGAGAATGAATACAATTTCAATTACTCAGTGAGAAGAAATATCGGAAATAGCTGTAATACTGCAATTAGTCGATTGCTTTACAAAGTGCTTTACACTGTCATCGGACCCCTTTTGATATATTGGTATATAACAATTTAAATATTTTAGGATCTCAGCAACACAGAATGACTGCCAAATTGAGTTCAGATATTGATTAAAAATCCAACACAAGCACAAATACAGTCGATCTAAAATAAAATATAAATTGTCTTCCTGCAGACAATATGTTACTCTTTTATATTTGTTAAGTTGAGTTAATAAGTCCGTAAAAAACCCAGAGTAATGTTCTTCTCTTCCCCAATTTCTAGTATGATCTATAGCTTACGAGTATACCTATATGTTATGTTTATTCATTCGAAAATTGAATAAAACTTGCATGAAAATATTTAAAAAAAAATAAACATAAAAGTGATAGAAAAGTACTTCCCCGTGCTAAATTTTGCAAATACTACATACATATGTACCTATTTCATAACATATTCCAAAAAGTTTTTGGAACATATCCTCTAATCCAATATCTACTTCCTTTGATTTTGAGGATTTTTATTTATAATACTTACGAGTATAATCCAAAGAACTGAACTGCCTGACGGCAAATCATCTGCTGCTACATATGAAGTTCGGTACATTGTTTTGGAGCCACCCTTGTGTAGTTTGTACCTTATGAGCTGGCGCGTTCGACTCGCTGAATGAATTCTGACGCTTCTTTAGATGACCGTGGACAGACTATGTCATTTTACTTATGGAACAATTCCTCAATAGTAAAAATTTGTTCATCCATGAACAAAATTTTCTTGTGAGCATTTTACGCGTACGATCGGCGTAGAGTTTTCGATCTTTCATTCCATTTTTGCTTTAATTGGGCTGTGAGTAAGTGGCCAGTGTGTCTTTTATACATACATATATACGTTGAGTCCCAAATCTTGTTTAATAAATCTAGACATGGAATTCTGTGATATCTTTACTTCTTGTGACAAGATTTTTTGTTTTCACAACGGTTTTCGATTAATCCAGGCTTTGGAAATAGTGCGACATCCATATTTTTAACGATCAGTTACTCCACCAGTGTTCTCAAATATTTTAACAGTTCAATACACACAATTCCGGGTGACTCCTAGCGGAATATCGAAACTTTTCATATATGCAAATCTTTATGCGCTTTAACTTAGTATAAATGTCACTAATTTAAATACCTGTCAATATAGAATGGATATCTACGTGTATAAGTTTTTATGGCATGACTAGGTAATATCAATTTTAAATCGGAAATGATACGACCTAGTCGTGCACTTTATATTTTCAATTAAGAAATATGCACAATTTTATGCTATAGCATTTTTTATTTTTTTTTTCATTATTCCTAAAATAATTTTTGTGCAATTCCTGTGAAATTGTTAAAAATCCCACAATATATGCCAACACTAACACTGACAGAGAAAATGTAGACTGGTGATGAGAACGACATGCGTTAGCCAATACCGAGAAAGTACGAGTATGCTCCAAAAGAACAACGTGCTCCAATGTGTTATGAGCTTAGGGGCAGGCAACGGAGGCATCTTAGGTGCAGCTGAAAGGGACGGTGGCACGCACGTGGTTGCACGGCTTAACTCGTCGGACGGGGCGGGTTCTTGTCTCACCTCCACTCATACCACCTGGTCAAACACAAAACTATCATGCCATGTGTTTATTAAAAGAAACATATTAGAGAAAAGAAGAAGCTAACCTAATTAGATCACGGACGGACTTACAAAAATAGATAAGAAAGAAGACAGGAGAAGAGAAAAGCTCAAGGGCTTGCGCCCATATCCCAGATAAGTCCCCGTATCCCCTAGTCTCTCCAGGATGTGAGTTCGTCTCGTCTCAGAGACGTACCAGGTGATGTTGGCACTAGCACGACCAACTCACCCTTGTATCTGGATGACACAACCTTCGCCATCTCCTTGGCCAATGTTCGTGGGAGATGGCCCCTAATGCCTCAATCCAGCCACTACAGTATGTTGTTCTGTATATTATGTATGTTGGGTCGTCACTTCCGGTCTTTGTCTCAGCTTGTTGCGCCTGATAAGCGAAAGGACGGCCTTCCCATTCCCCCACACATCATCGTTGTACAAAAAAAAAAAGACGAAATTGTGATACATTTTTAAATTCTTCCTTCAATGTAACTAAACTCTATCTCTACTCAGATTTATGAAAATATTCCCAGTAACAAAATTCTAACTTAATTATTATAAAAGGTAATTAAATCTAACTTAAACTAAATAAAAAAATTCTGCTCTTAGCATTTACACTACCTATATATAGAAAGAAATTTTCAAACAAAAAAAAAAAAAAAAGAAAAATTACTCACGGTTATTTTAGTCCCCCGTTGTCCTGCCGGCAGCACAAGAAGAGCTCCGATTTGCTGTAGTTCCAGCGAGATTGTCGCGGTAAAAAAAATTCTAAGCAGAGAACTAATTCTTAACCTAACCTGAACTTTACACTATTTAGAAAGGAATTTAAAAAAACTAAACTAAAATTCAATCTGTAATAATCACTTCACTTTTTGATCACACTAAAAAAAATACGTTGTTCCCTCGTTGTTCTACTGCTGCGGCAATAGTGGTATGGAACTCAATGGAGCGGAGCACCTCACTTCAGTGTCTCTAATTTTTTTTTCGCGTGACCTTTGCTCCTTCCTGTCTTTCAAGTCCCCTTGCAGAATACCGGTACATTGGTTGGAGTCTCGCCGGTATTTCTTACGGTTCCTGCTAGCCGTTGATTGCACAAAAAAACCGGGGCCCATAAAAATTTTTTTTTAAGAGGCTTGGGTATAGCGGCTCGTCCCAAGTCCTGTAAATTCGCCAAAATTTAACCCAAGGT
The DNA here is from genome assembly GCA_963082735.1 of Pocota personata. NCBI lineage: Eukaryota > Metazoa > Arthropoda > Insecta > Diptera > Syrphidae > Pocota > Pocota personata. Next base: position 83,631,226 of record OY720429.1, read on the forward strand.
AAGTTCCTTGGCCCGTCGAAATAGATTTATAAGTACACCTACCTCTGCTATTTCTACTTTATCCTCTTCCCGACGGGTATTGTCGCCTCAGCACCTCCCATTTTTTTTCTCCTTCTACAAAACAATTTTTTGTTTCCATCTATCACGACTTTCATTCACTTGCACTTACCAAAAAAATTTATTTCATATCTCCTTTTTTTTGTGTACTTCACTTTTCTTTTTGTTCTCACTGTCTTATGTTCGGTATTCCACTATTTATAGTCTCGGGGCACCGATCGTTCAGAAAAGTGATCACCGGTCGATGCTCTCTTGCTTTAGTTTCTTGCCTTCCTCCTTTTTCTCTTTATCCTAGTCTTTTCTTTACCCCTTTATGTATGCATTTCTCCATGTCGCAGGTCCACAGGTGTACTTTGTGGCTATTGTCACATTTGGTGACCAGTGTAACCCAATCAAATATAAAGGGTGGTTAAGTTTTAAGGGCCGATGTTGATTTTGAATAAAACACAAATTATTTAGGAAAGTACTGTCATTTCTTTTCATTATGATAATATTGGTATGGTTCAATTATGTATGGAACAAAATATCGGCCAAATGGCCGCCGCGACCTCGGCGGCACACCTTCATCCGATGGTCCAAATTTTCGATGACGCTGAGGCATAATTGAGGTTCTATGCCGTTAATGTGCCGAATTATCTCATCCTTTAGCTCTTGAATTGTTGCTGGCTTATCGACGCACACCTTTTCTTTCAAATAACCCCAAAGAAAGAAGTCCAACGGTGTCAAATCACATGATCTTGGCGGCCAATTGACATCGCCACCACGTGAGATAACACGGCCATTGAATTTGTCGCGCAAAAGAGCCATTGTTTCGTTAGCTGTGTGGCAAGTGGCACCATCCTGTTGAAACCACATATTGTCCACATCCATATCTTCCAATTCGGGCCATAAAAAGTTCGTTATCATCTCACGATAGCGAACACCATTCACAGTAACTGCCTGACCGGCCTCATTTTGGAAAAAAATACGGCCCGATGTTGCCGCCAGCCCATAAACCGCACCAAACAGTCACTCTTTGTGGGTGCATTGGTTTTTCGACAACCACTCTTGGATTATCATTCGCCCAAATGCAGCAATTCTGCTTATTGACGAATCCACTGAGGTGAAAATGTGCCTCATCACTGAAGATGATTTTCTTCGAAAATTGATCATCCACTGTTGCCATTTCTTGCCACCATTGTGACCATTGACGACGCTTGAAATGGTCAAGAGGCTTTAGTTCTTGAGTCAATTGCACCTTGTAAGCGCGTAAATGCAAGTCTTTATGCATAATGTTCATCAACGACGAGTGTGAGAGGTGCAATTGTTGGGCACGACGACGAGTTGAGGTGGACGGCTCTTCAGCCACACTATCGCGAACAGCAACAATATTTTCTGCAGTACGATCTGTACGAGCATGCACTGGTGTTTTCACATCTCCTACAGACCCGGTTTGCACAAATTTTTGCACGATTTTTCCGATTGTACGCACATTTGGACGATTAAATTGACCGAAAGAATCACGTAATGCACGATATGCATTTTGATTTGAACGGCCATTTTCATAATAAGCCTGAATAACTTTAACACGTTGCTAGATTGTGTATCTTTCCATGGTTCAAATTGAGTTAGTCTGAAATTGAGAAATGTCAAATGAAATGCAGAAAAAAACTTGACGTTTAGGTGTGGTTCACATTCAACATCGGCCCTTAAAATTTAACCACCCTTTATATAATTTTTCATTTTTTTTTTTTTGCTGCGGTCCCTAAGGACTCGTAACAAGATCGACGGCAGTGTCTGAGTGGCCGTGAGGACACTGGCCTCGTAAAAAAAGAGGCCTGTAGTGACTATGGTGCTCATTCCTACCATTCGCTTGGTGGTTTTGTAGGCTGACCAACGTGTGGCCAGGTCCACGCCCTAGGTCATTTAATTATTACAAATTGTCTGAACTATCGCATATGTGTGTGTGTTCGTGTGTTCTACTTTCGATCATGGCTGCTTGTAAATTGGGTACGCTTCATTTCCAATTCTTGTGGTATGTTAATTTATCTTATAAAATATAAACTCTATCCTGGTTGTGTTATATACATAAGGGACTATAAATTACACAAATAAATCTATAAAAAAACTACATTGCTCTACTAATAACTAACCTTCTATATATATGTATATAAATAAATAAACTCTATACGTATATAAATAAAGAAATCTATAAATAAATATACTCTATATATAAATAAATAACTATCTCTATAAATTAATATACTCTATACGTAAATAAATAACTATCTCTATAAATAAATAAATAAATCTCTATAAATAAATAAATCTCTATATAAATATATAACAATATTTTATATAATAATATATAAATAACTATGTATATCACTACTTACAAACTATCATAACTATAACAACGACAGCCTATGTACGTCAGGTATATCACAGTCTTCTTGGCCTTTATACATGAAGGTCTTTAGCATGCAACCGCCACACCACTTCACCTCTTTGGTTGCCTACCTCATACAGAGAGTTGCCGACCACTTTCAAAATCACCGATGGATAAGCTACTCTGTTTGAAGTTACGCTTATAGATGGTTTGTCCTACGGCGTACTTAACATCTCGGCTTCTCCTGTTGTAGACTTTGGTGGATTTTTGATGTGCCAGTCTTAAGTTCTCGAATATTTTATCTCTAATTAAAGGTAACTAATCAGTCTTATTTTCAATGTGTGCCCTTGGGTCCTTTATCATGTCTAGTCTGCGCAGGACTTCATAGGCACTAGCGTGCTGAACCATGGGTATCCCGAATACTGCGTAGTAAGGCTCGAATGATGTCGCATCGTGCACTATGATCCTCAAGGCGAATGCCGCACTACTGACATGTAGGTAACAGTTCTTCTGGTCCACGTGAATATACGACCGTAATTTGGCCAGTAGAAAACGGTTAACCCTCTCGGAGGCATTTGCGTGAGGAGAGTAGAATGCGGTGCGAACGTGTTTGATCCCATATTTGTTTAGCAAGCTGAAAAACAATGCTGAAACAAATTGTTTCCCGTTGTCTGAATGGATAAATTCGGGAATACCGAAAACATGGAAAACATTCTCTTCTAGATACTTTACTAAATCAGCTGCCGTTGCTCTGCGGATAGGCCGCAATAAAATATATTTACTAAAATGGTCTAATACTATAAATATATGTGTATGAGTTAGAACATGCGTAAATATACGCAATAATTAATCAAATTGTAATTACTTTTAAGTTGCACACTGAGCACATTGTTCTTTATTAGTTATAATTTGCACACTGGGTACATTCCTCTCCATACTTGTTTGTTTGATGATCAAATATTAGATGTGCAGACTAAAGACGCCCACGCGAATTCTTTTTCTATTTTCATCTTCGTGGGAAGATAAAGACAAGAGGGTGGAATCGCAAGTGCATAGTTCGTAAGATATATAGTTGTAAGTTTTTAGTCGTAATAAAGAACTCAACGCAAAAGGACCGAAAATATTTTACTGGCGTGAAGTTTTTTTTGTTAAGGATGATAAATTGTATTTTACTGTAAGTGAAACCATTTTTTCTGTAAAACCTTGAAAACGACTCAATCTATAAAATATAAAACAAGCTTATTTACGCGTTGAGATTTATATACAATATATAAAAAAAAGAGGTATATTCAGCGCGGGTTTACTATTTGAATAAATAAAGTGTTTTTTTTTTTAAGTGTTGATTTGTGTATGTTTGCACCAAAATGTCCCTTACTGCAGAAGCTATTACAGAGTTAGTAACTCGCATAGTACTGTCAATTTCGGCACCGACAAGACAGGAATTAGGTTCGAGTATATAGGCGCTGGTCACTCGATTTGATTCCGCTTTCCCTAGTCCGTGTGTAGTAAAATATTGTAATATGCGAGCTACGGCTCGAGTAGATAAAACGATATTCTCTGAAATTTATTTCTTTATTTTCTAGTCTATAGAACAATTCAAGTTCACACTATACTTTATACAAACTCCTTCCTTACAAGACCTCTTTCTTCTCAAATCACTTTATCTCCTTTCAATTACTTAATTCACAAATCCAAACTAAATACTTCTTCTTGTTAACTCTCAACTTTCAATTTATCACAAAATTACAACTTCGGCTGTTATCACTTTTCCAATCTCCTCGTGCGGTTCAAAACCAACTGCCTTGCCTTGATCGCCATCTGTCCTTATATAGCAGAATTTCTGATAGCCAGAAACTTCTAGCAAATTCTTCGACCACTGGAACAAAAATATTCTGATGTAATAATTCCAAGATTACAATAATTTCTTGCAGTTATAATTCTCTCTTATCCGTGAAGTCATCTTAGACATCATCCGTCTCTTATCGTGGACACGAACCGTGAACACTAACCGCAGACACGAACCTCGAATGAAAAGATACTTCGGAACAAAATTATGCCAGTTCGAGGGTGTAGTTATTATGCTACATTATGTTACAATATGAAGAAATTGAGATAAATGAAGCAATTAAGTGTGACATCGGTCTCGACGTAGTAAAAACCGTATCAGAATTTTGTGGCTTTACTGTCTTGGCGACAGTTTGCGAAAGCAGCCATGAAACCCTATGAAAATTACTCTGGTTCTAATCGGTACTATCAGGCAGTAGCAATTATACGTAATAAAATTACGAGTGCTGCTGATACTGTGCTCTCTTCGTTCAGTACTCCAATGAAATGCGCGTCTTGATCATACATATGCGGATAAGAGACCGCTTTACCTGGTCGAACAAGAACTTTCGACTTTACGTCAGGGACGTCTGTCCATTACGGATTATTATAACTCAGTTGAAAAACAACTGACCCTAATAACAAATAAAGCTGTAATGCAGTACTCCGAAAATAAGGAACGGCAATATTTTATTTTCAAGAATTGGAAATGAACCAACAATTTGAGTTTTGCTAATTCATTTGCCGAAAGGAATACTTATCAGCAATCGCCGCGTATGAGTTATCCTCAATACCGGGTTGTATCCAATAATAATCCACCTTAAGCTCAATACAAAACAGAATCTATGGACGTAGATTCATCAACATCGCGGTATAGGCAAAACTCAAGGCCAAACAACACATTTCGCGTAAAATATTTTTAACCGCAATCATTCAAGAATAGCTCAAGAAAATTCAGTCCAACTTTTAATTCACATCCCTCGCAACTACCACGTCCACATCCGACGAACGCGCTCAAAAGAGATCGCGAATCTGACTGAAGCGCGGGAGATCATTTTTAATCAGGTATCCGATTTTTTTATTCTTCCAAACTTTCAAGATTTTGATGCAATCATAGGCTATTATTTCCTTAACAGTATTGGTGCCTCTTTGGATACCAGCTCCAATATGATAAATTATAATAATGGCATAGAACCATTGCTATATATGCCTTGTTCTAAGGTTAACAATTTACGAATTGTTGCAACGATCAGGACCGTTGTTGCAACGATCAGGACAACAACTGATGAACCTATTTACTCAAGGAGCTATCCTTACCAGATTTCCGCCACTGAATTTGTCAACCGCGAAATTCAACCCATGATTCAGGATGGCATTATCCGTCAGAGCTGGTCTCCTTATAACAATCCAATCTGGGTGGCAAGTAAGAAAGGCGTTGATGAATCTGGTAACCGTAAATTAAGACTTGTAATCGATTTCCGGAAACTTAACGGGAAAACATCTCAGATCGCTACCAGATTCCCAATACGTCCGTTACTCTGTCTAACTTGGGAAAATTAAAATTTTTTACTACAACTGACCTTAAATCAGGCTTTCATCAAATTCTTCCCGCCGAGAAAGATAGTGAAAAAACAGCTTTCTCAGTTAATAACGGCAAATATGAATTCTGCCGTCTTCCGTTTGGGCTTAAAAATGCCCCTAGCATTTCCCAAAGGGCTATTGATGACGTCCTACGAGAGGATATAGGCGCCCGGTGTCATGTATACATTGATGATGTAATAATCTTTTCTCCGAATGCAGAAACACATGTTAAAGATATAAGGTCCGTTATGGGAAAACTTCTCGACACAAATAAGAAAATATCATTGGAAAAAACCAAATTCTTTAGGACACATGTAGAGTTTCTCGGTTTCGTTGTTAGCCAAGGTGGTCTTAAGACCTCAGAGGAAAAGGTTCGCGCCATACTTCAGTACGAACTTCCTACTACTCTACGCGCATTACGGCCGTTCCTTGGCCTATCGGGCTATTATATAAGATTCATTAGAAATTACGCAAAAACAGCAAAACCGCTTACGTAAATTCTACGAGGTGATAATGTAAGTGCAAGCCAATCAAAAAACAGAAAAATGACGCTCAGAGGCTCAACAAGCCTTCAACAAACTCAAAGAAATTTTGGCATCCGAAGACGTTACTCTTCTTTTTCCAGAGTTCACGAAACCATTTGGTGCTTCATCGGTAGCAATAGGAGCAGTCCTATCACAGATGGGTAAACCAATTACGTTCATATCTCGAACCCTGTCATCAACAGAGCAAAATTACGCAACAAACGAGCGAGAAATGCTCGCAATCGTTTCGGCTCTCCAAACCCTTAGAAACTATCTCTATGGAGGAAACAACCTTCACATATTTACTGATCACCAACCTCTAACTCTTTCTATTTCTGATCGAAACCCAAACACTAAGCTCAAACGTTGGAGGAGTTTCTTTGAAGAGTTTGCTCCAGCATTTCACTGTAAACCAGGTAGTGAAAACAAATAGCAGATGCGCTATCGCGCCAATATATTCAACATGTCACAGATGTCTCTAAGTCAAAGTCAAGTAACTATGGTACAAATAGCGAAGTATCCTTCACTCATTATATTCATACAGTTCCACAGCCCCTGAATAGCTTCAAGAATAAAATCTTACTGTCGCTGGCCCCAACAGCTGATAAAATTACTACAATGCCATTTCCCGGATATACTCCCCACGATATTCGTTTAAGCGATTTTCAGTCATTGTTCCCTATACTACAGGAAATCATAAACCCTGATGTAGTCAACGGAGTTTATTGTCCACTCGACGTCTTAGGTAAGAACGAAAACGAACTAGTTGAATTGTTCCCAGCAGTCCGTTTTAGACATACCAATAGAATGGTTATCGACCTTGCTAATGAAAATGATCAAATAGAGACTATAGCGATGGAACATAATAGGGCCCACCGTTCGGCTGGTGAAAATATACTACAAGTACTCGACGGATACTTTTTTCCCAAGATGAGGAACAAAATTATTTCTTTTGGAAAAAATTGTAAAATTTGCTTAAAATCAAAATACGTAAGACATCCGCAGAAACAAATACTAAAGCCAACACCAATACCCACTCAGCCTGGTGAAATTTTGCATATGGACATCTTCAATACAGATAGCCATTATTTTCTAACTTGGATTGATAAATTTTCAAAGTTTTCTATTATAGAACCAATTGCATCGCGTTCTATAGTCGACATGAAAATACCAATACTTAAAGCGGTCGCATTTTTTAAAAGTCCCAAATTACTGGTGACTGATAATGAGCCAACATTTTGCTCTCAGACAATACAATCTCTTATTAGGGATAGTTTTGGAATGACACATTTCACTGTACCGGCTATGCACAGCCAGAGTAATGGTCAGATTTAACGTCTACATTCTACTCCTGGTGAGATTTCCAGAGCTATAAAGTTGGAGCAAAAACTAAGTAGTGTGGGTGCAGACCGCGGTGTTTAAATATAATAACTCCATTCATTCGGTTACCAGGAAGCCTATTGACATTATAAAGGGTGGTTAAATTTTAAGGGCCGATGTTGAATGTGAACCACACCTAAACGTCAAGTTTTTTTCTGCAATTCATTTGACATTTCTCAATTGCAGACTAACTCAATTTGAACCATGGAAAGATACGCGTTAAAGTTATTCAGGCTTATTATGAAAATGGGCGTTCAAATCAAAATGCATATCGTGCATTTCGTGATTCTTTCGGTCAATTTAATCGTCCAAATGTGCATACAATTGAAAAAATCGTCCAAAAATTTGTGCAAACCGGGTCTGTAGGTGATGTGAAAACACCATTGCATGCTCGTACAGCTCGTACTGCAGAAAATATTGCTGCTGTTCGCGATAGTGTGGCTAAAGAGCCGCCCACCTCAACTCGTCGTCGTGCCCAACAATTGCACCTCTCACGCTCGTCATTGATGAACATTATGCATAAAGACTTGCATTTACGCGCTTACAAGGTGCAATTGACTCAAGAACTAAAGCCTCTTGACCATTTCAAGCGTCGTCAATGTTCACAATGGTGGCAAGAAATGGCAACAGTGGATGATCAATTTTCGAAGAAAATCATCTTCAGTGATGAGGCACATTTTCACCTCAGTGGATTCGTCAATAAGCAGAATTGCTGCATTTGGGCGAATGATAATCCAAGAGTGATTGTCGAAAAACCAATGCACCCACAAAGAGTGACTGTTTGGTGCGGTTTATGGGCTGGCGGCATCATCGGGCCGTATTTTTTTCCAAAATGAGGCCGGTCAGGCAGTTACTGTGAATGGTGTTCGCTATCGTGAGATGATAACGAACTTTTTATGGCCCGAATTGGAAGATATGGATGTGGACGATATGTGGTTTCAACAGGATGGTGCCACTTGCCACACAGCTAACGAAACAATGGCTCTTTTGCGCGACAAATTCAATGGCCGTGTTATCTCACGTGGTGGCGATGTCAATTGGCCGCCAAGATCATGTGATTTGACACCGTTGGACTTCTTTCTTTGGGGTTATTTAAAGGAAAGGGGTACGTCGATAAGCCAGCAACAATTCAAGAGCTAAAGGATGAGATAATTCGGCACATTAACGGCATAGAACCTCAATTATGCCTCAGCGTCATCGAAAATTTGGACCATCGGATGAAGGTGTGCCGCCGAGGTCGCGGCGGCCATTTGGCCGATATTTTGTTCCATACATAATTGAACCATACCAATATTATCATAATAAAAAGAAATGACAGTAATTTCCTAAATAATTTGTGTTTTATTCAAAATCAACATCGGCCCTTAAAACTTAACCACCCTTTATTTTCTATGCCCGACCTTGAAAAGAAAAAAATACAAGATTTGCTCCAGGAAGCCCAAAGCAAACAAAACCAAAATGGTCAGGATGTATTTGTGAAGATAGACAAACGTAGAGGTACTAAAATTACTAGTAGGTATGTAAGAAAAATAGTTCAGAAAGATTTAGGAAGCACCGTTCTTATAGACGGAAAAAATATACACAGCGATAATATTAGATAACTTTTATTTTCATATTAACTGTCCTAGCTACGGCTCATGCTAAAATTATGGAGTATACAGCCGCCAAATACATTTCGTTTCTCAAAGGGAACGTCGCCATTTATGACGCATATATATATTTAATTCATACTATGAATTTAACAGAATTTGACATTATAGTAGACGATATTGTGAGTCTTGAAGGTTTATTTAGTAATCAGGATATGGTACCATCTCTCGAAGCAGACTCTAACGAAATATCTAAACTTTTATCCGCTCTCCGCCCTCGTAGACGACCACAACGGTCAATTGATTTTATTGGATCCACATTAGAGTTTATCGCAGTCAAAACTTATACGCGCAGAAAACAAACAAATTGAAATCAATACGGAGTTGATTAGGAAAATTAATGAGCTTACTACACAAATCAATACTTTAAAAAGCAATTATTACGCAAATGCACAAGATTCAATAGTCCGAATTTGTTTGAACTTATCTCAATTAGAAATCAAAGGACAATCACTTTTTTAGACAACGTCGTTTACTCGGTTACATTTGCCCATTTAAATATTGTCAACACAGTAATACTATCAAATGTAGGAATAAGTAATATCATAAGATTGGAGGAAATCTCCATTAATATAAACGACCTTATGTCTGCTGCAAATGTTAAAGTTTATTCAGATAACAGTATCCTAAAATATTTAATAAAACTACCAAATGTAAAAAAATATGTCATTTAATGAAGATTTATCCTGTAGTACATAAAAATGTAATAATAGATCTTAGAAATAGTTATGCATCACTATGTAAATCTGATAAATTTCCACTGCAAAATTGTAAAGAATCCTTTGCGATGATCTTTTGCCAAGAAGACCATTTTGATGAATGCCTTATTTTTTTTTTTTTTTTTTTATAATTTACACATGTGAAAGGGGTTATGAATACCCTTATACTAATTTTAGGACACGTGCGTTTTTGAGGAAAGGGGAACAGACAGAGAAAAAGACAGATTGGTGTAGTTGATTTGAAACTCAGCTGGTGTTAAGTTTCAGTGAACTCCAAGGGTGGCTGTCCAGATAACTGGGGAGCTTGTTTGTTTTTGCTTTTGTCGTTGCTCATGATTCACAGTATTTTTTTTCCGTCCTTTTGATGTCATCATCACGATCAAGTTGCATTTTAGCCATATGATCGCCCTACTGCCAGTGTTATGCCTTCGCATTAGAGTTGACATAAGCTCTCGCAATTGATCGACTTTTTATTTATTTCATGCGAAATAAATAGATGATTATTGACATCAGGATTCGAACCGTGAACCTGTAGCGTGACAAGCGATGATGTTACCACTACACCACGGCCACGGCCTTATGCAGATTTTAAACAACAGCACCGCCACATGCAGGACGACTACGGCCAATCATATTCCACCAATAGAACAGATTGATCATTTATTAGAAGTGTATTCTAATAAATAATCAACAAGTCACTGTCAACGAAGATGGTCGAGATGTAGAAATCATGGGAACTTATCTGGTGGTTCATACTGATGACATTTTCATTAACGCCACACGATACGCGGCTTCAAAAAAGGAACCTATGTTGCAACCAGGAACCCCACGCTTCTTTAAACTAAATGTGTCAGGACATTCTGAACTATTAACGCTTTCATTTCTTCAGCAGGCCCATATTCGAAATTTGAAGAAGATAGATAAATTTGATGATGGCATTGAGAGCGAACAATCGTATTGGTACGTTACAATAGCAATCATCTCTACAATGATAATCATCATCAAAATCTACCTCAAATGCCATAAGGATCATACGGTGGTAAACCAGATTACCACACCAGACGTTAGTGCAACTCCAGAACCCTTCGATATGAATAAAGAAGTAAAACAAATATTGGAAGAGGTTGAAAGCAACTTGCAGCAGATCCGACACGTCTCTGTTTGAGGGGAGGAATAGTTAGAACAGTGCATAAATATACGTAATAAATATACGTAAAAAAAAATTGTAATTACTTTTAAGTTGCACACTGAGCACATTCTTCTATTAGTTATAATTTGCCCATTGTTTACATTCCTCTCCACACTTATTTGTTTGATGATCAAATATCAGGTGTGCAGAGTAAAGACGCCCACGCGAATTCTTTCTCTGTTTTCATCTTCGTGGGGAGATAAAGATAAGAGGGTTGAATCGCAAGTGCATAGTTCGTAAGATATATTGTTGTAAGTTTTTAGTCGTAATAAAGATCTTAACGTAAAAAGACCGAAAATCTTTTACTTATATCCTATCTTCGTTCATGGGTATGGACCTAAGAAGTCGATGTAGAGGCGTTAGAAAGGTCTTTCTGTAATTGTTTGTTGACCCATCGGCGGTCAGGGTATCACGTTTAGTGACTTGCTACACTTAGAAGTTACGCATGCTTTCACGTAAGCCTGTACATCAGATGCCATACCTGGCCAGAAGTACTTCTGCCTCAACCTTGCTAGCGTCTTGCTTATCCCTCTATATCCTGCAGTAGGAGAATCGTGAGCATATTGCAGAAGACTCACATGCAACTCCTTCGGTACCCAAAGCTGCCATGTCGATTTTATTGCAGTTCGTCAACTGTCCGTATCTCAGCCCGTTTGTTGACAAATCCGTCGGACATTCACACCTCTGGTAGTTTGTCTTTGTTCCTGTGGACTGTCTTCCTTAATTCGTCATATTCTCTCGAAGTGATGTACTGCGAACTAAGATCTGCCTCTAACATCACTGTATCGGGAGTGAGCTACTCCATATGAACACGCGAAAGAGTATCAGGGACATTCTTCCTATGCTCGATCACGAAGTCAAAACCTTGAAGCTTCAGACTCTATCTGGCCAATCGACCAGACAAATCTTACTGGGCCATCAAGCACTTCAAACTTGTGTTCAGTGATTATAGTGAACGGTAATCCTTCCACATATGCCCTAAACTTCTTTACTGACAGAGCGGCCGCATAGCATTCAAGTTCCGTCATACTGTAATTTCGCTGAGCGGAGTTAAGCTTCTGAGACATGAATGCTATTGGTCGTTCGTTTTTCTCGGCGTCTATTTGGTACAACACACTCCCCACACCAGACGTCGAAGCATCGCATAGTACGTGCGCAGTTACCAAGAGCATTTTGAGCTGTTGTTGAATGCCCTCAGCGCCTCGTCGGTCATCGTAAAAGTCTGTCCTTTCTTGAGGCAATCGGTCGTGGGAACTGATAGAGGAGAAAAATTGGGAATGAAACGTCTGTACCAACCTCTCATCACTAGGAGCCGACGGAGTTGATTGGGAGTCTTCTTTATTGGGAATTTCTCGACCGCCGACACCTTGCTCTTGTCCATTCGCAGACATCCATCCCCGACGATATATCAGAGGTACCTTATCTCCTCATAGCAGAACTTACTTTTTTCAACATTGGTCGTCAATAGGATTCTATTGAGCTATGTAAGTCGGCCATTGGTAATAATTTTTATATTAAAAGATTGAATGAGGATAGGCATGCTATCCACTGTAGTACAGTGGAGCATTATCATAAAATAAAAAATTTATTAAAAGAATCGACGACGGAGTTCTTCTCCTTAAACATCGCGCCACCTCCTCCAATAGTCTGGCATGTGACTCAAAATCTGGAGAACAAACCAAAGTGTCATCAAGGTAGACAAAGACATTCTATTCTGTCTCAGCCGAGAGGGAATGATGTTGTACATCAGCCTGCACATTCTCTGGGTGGCATCAGTCGTTCACAGACTTTCACGGAGTGCACATGTATTTCGGCTTCTCTTTTAAATTGATTGGTTTTGAAATAGAAAATTACAGAGTACGCTTTTAAGTGGCAAGTTGGCCCAATAGTAGTGATAGTGGACTATTAACCCGGGTACTCGGGTTCGATTCCCGGCGGGGAAAGTAGTATTGTGGACTTTTTTTTTAAATTAAATAAAAAAGTGTAAATAAAACTAAGAAGAGTGACGACAGCAGAAGTCAGACGATGGACGACAACGAGCGGTCCGCGCTCTCAATAGCGGGATTAGCTGAAATCATATCAGCAGACGAGACCGGTCAATCAGGCCACCCAGCAATGGTGGCTAAAGCAGGTACTGGAAAGAGGAGAAAAGTTAAACAAACTCCCAACTTAGTAAAGCGCCCCTCCACATCAGCTTCATCAGAACAGCTGCCGGGTGGAGTGAGGGAAGGGGCGCCGGGTACATCAACAGCAGCAACAGACGAAAAAAAAAACGGCAGAGGTCAAATGATAGCGATGAATACCCATACGTCTCCGACGGTGGGGAAGGCCGTTACATGGGAGAAAATAATAGCTTCTCTGTTCTGGTGGCTTCAGAATCGGAAGACGAAGATGAAGAGGTAGAGTGTCTAAATAGCAGCTTCAGACAGCTGCAACTAAGAATGCGTGCTATTAAGGCCAAGCAAATGGTCAGGAGGGAGAATGAGCGGCAGCAAGAGCTCCAGCGCGCTCAACAACAACTACAACAGCAGCAGCAGCCAGAAAGCCAGCTACAAGAACAAAAGCAGCCGCAACTGCAGCAGAATAAGCAGCAGCAACAACAACAAAAACAGCTGAAGAAACAGCAACGACAAGAAGTACTGCAACCAAAGCAGCAACAGCAAAAACAGCAGCAAAAACAACAACAGCAGAATAAACCACAGCAACAACAACCACAGCAGAAACAACAGCAACAACAACCACAGAAGACTACAAAAACGAGGGTGCCGCCAATCAACACCCACAAGATAGAGCTAAAGGATACTATTGAGCTATGTAAGTCGGCCATTGGTAATAATTTTTACATTAAAAGATTGAATGAGGATAGGCATGCTATCCACTGTAGTACAGTGGAGTATTATCATAAAATAAAAAATTTATTAAAAGAATCGACGACGGAGTTCTTCTCCTTCACCCCGAAGGGGGAAAAGCGGCAAACAATGCTGCTGAGGAGGATAGACCCGTCTACTGATCCGGAGACGCTCCTTGCGCTGCTTAAAGAGAAAGAGTGCAACGAGCTCGAATTCGTAGGGGTCAAGCCATTCACCACAGCTAAGGCAAAAAGGGAGAAGCGGAAACTGCCGTTCTTCCTAGTTCAGCTTTCACCCAATAGCAAGCTGAATGGTCTAAGGAGTATTAAAGTCCTAGACTACCAGGTTGTCGCATGGGAAAAATTAAGAAGGAGCGAAAACATTTTACAATGTGTTCGCTGCCAAAGGTTCGGTCACGCCGCGTCGAACTGCGAAATGCAGCCTCGATGTGTCAAGTGTGGAAAGGACCACAAAGCAGAGGAATGCACTCTAGGTAAGGATGGAGCTGCAGATAAGAGCCAGCTCTCGTGTGCTTTATGCAGGAACTCGGGACACACCGGAAACTATCGGGGTTGTCCTAAGTTCCAGTATATTAAGAAAGTAAATCTGGTTCGTCAGGAGAAGGTCGTAGTGAAACGTCCACCTGCTCCAATTCAAACACAATCAGTCACTCCCCAAGTGACCTACGCCCAAATGGCGGCAGGTCGGGGAAATGCGGAACAGAAAAGACCGAAGGTTGCTTCTCAGACCCCAGCGCCTAGAGCACCGGAGGCTCAAACTGACTTGCTGGCCATCTTGCTCTCTATCCAAGGGCAGATGGAGCAGCTTCAGCATCAGGTACAGGAGCAGGCGAAGCGGGTGGACGAGATCTACGCACTTCTGCCGATCCTAACGCACCTCCAGTCGTAATGGGTACGAACATGGAGGAGCAACCCTTGAAGATCCTTGCGGTGAATGTGAATTCACTGATTAGGATCGAGCGAAGAGCCGTATTATTTAAGTTGCTAGAAGACCAAACCCCTGATGTGCTTATGGTTAGCGAAACAAAGCTATCCCAGAAGCACAAATTGGGGCACAATATATACAATATTGTCAGAAGAGACCGACCCAACTCCACACAAGGAGGAGGTGTTGCGATCTTCATACGCAAACACCTGCAATTTAAAGTAATGTACAGCGGTGAAGTGCGAACGTTCCAGGAGCTGGAAGCGTGTATCGTGTGCATCCTTCTCCGTAGTGGAAAGAGGATGTACTTGGTCGCACTCTATGCACCTGAAGCTACCCAAACTATTTTATTTATTTCAGAGCTCGAGACACTTTTTCGATGCTTAAGGCTGGCGTCGGAGGAGAATTATTTCATCATGGCCGGAGATCTTAACGCCAAACATAAAGATTGGGGAAATAACACACCTAATCCTAGAGGGAACCTGCTATTCAATTGGTGGGGTCGGCACAGTGTCGAGTATAAACTCGATTTGAAAGCAACAGATAGTCCGTCGTTTCCTAGAAGCGGCTCTTATCTGGATCTTATGCTGTTCGACGTACGGTTACAACTGATCAACATGGACCGACAAACTATAATCTGTCTGCACACATTTGTGTATGACAGTGACCATTGCGGACTCAGTGCCGTAATAACGATTCCCAACGAAATTGCGGAGTTAAAGGAGTTTGTCCAAACGTACTCCTACAATTATAGTAGGACGCGTTGGACTCGCTTCTCAAGAACTTTGATAGAAGCACTCTCCTCGAACTCGCTCTACCCACCGTCCAATAGGAATCTGTCAAACGAGGAGATTGCCTGGTACCTAAAACAAAAGGACGAGACAATTAAACGAACTATGGACAATACGATACCTCGGTATCAACATACTGACAACGCAGATATATTCCGTAATGCAACAATTGACGGACTACACCAACACAAAAGTAGACTGCTGTCGAGACTAAAAACCTTGTACAGACAGTTTACTGACAGACAAAACTCGGAGGTCAGGACGCTGAAGTCGTTGATTAAAAACCTCCAGAAATTAATTAGCGAAAATTACAGACTTTCTATAAATTTGCATTGGAACAACAAAATTCGGGCTGTAAAATCCAACAACCCGAGTATGTTCCCGCAAATAAATAAAATATTTCGGAGGAATAATCAAACCGACCTTCCGTGTCTTAAGATCCCCCGAACAACGAACAATGGACAAATACTAATAGCAGCAGGTATAGATCCAGATATCGCAGTAGAGGATGACAACTTCTTTGTGATCGAAGATCCGCAGGAGAAGGTAGAGGCTATAGGAGCGACTTTCCAGGAAGTGTATAAGGTGAATGACACCATTTGCCCGAACCGCGACCTGGAAAATCGCGTCCTCGTGCACAATTTTTACCTTCGAAATGATATAGAGCACTGGCGATCCGAGAACATAGGTTTTACCGAGTTCAATGACGATAACATGGCAAATAATGTCATCGCCGATGAAAGGGTACATCCCCCGTTCATATCGAAGGTGGAGCTCCAAGCGATCTTCGACTCATTGAGGAGGAAGAAATCTGCGGGAATCGGTGGAGTATCGAACATTGTGCTTCGACATCTCCCTCTAGAAGCGGTGGACATTTACACCACTCTGTTTAACAATGCACTGAATAATGTACATTATCCAGCGCATTGGAAAACAGCAGTGATACAACCCATCCCCAAAAGGGGTAAGGACACCTCCAATCCGGCAAATCTCCGGTCGATAAGTCTCCTTCCGAACATCAGCAAGGTATTCGAAAAAGTGATCAATAGAGCCCTGCTTAAGTGGACCGAGAACAGTAATATAATTCCGGATAACCAATTCGGTTTTAAGGCGGGGCATGATACAATACATGCCGCGTCTAAACTGGTATCCGATATCCAATGGAACAAAAGTAAGAAACCTGCCTGATTGACTTGGAGAAGGCCTTCGACACCGTATGGCTAGAGGGACTCTCCTACAAGCTGAGAAGGTTGGGCATAAGCAAACCGCTGCTGTACATACTTCATAACATGCTCACCAGTAGACAGTTCATCGTCAAAAATGGCAATGTGACTTCTGCTGGAACATTTCTAATTAAAAACGGTCAAGGTGCGGTTAATTCACCGATCCTTTTCAACATTTACACGAGCGATCTCATAGGATCACTTCACAATGCCATAGCGTATGCAGACGACTTGATCGCGTACAGATCAGGACCAAAAATCGAGGTCATTGCAGTTCTCTTGCAACGTGACTTCGATAAGATTCAGCGATATTGCGATGACTGGAAGTTGAAGATCAACTTCCAGAAATCGGAAACCATTCTTTTTAGGACGCCGTTGTCTGGAGCCTCTAGGGATACCAGAAAGAATTGGCGAAAGTTCTCAATCGTGGGACCGCACGGACAGCCACTTGCGAGTCGAAGTGTAGTCAGATACCTGGGGCTCTGGTTAGACCAATATCTATATTTTAACAAACATATAGATGCTGCTCTGGCCAGAGCCAAAGGTGCTTTTGCCCTTACAAAGAGACTTTTTTATAGCAAGCAACTCGATGCAAGGGTAAATGTAATCTGCTACATGGCCCTCATTAGGCCCATGCTCGTATATGGATGCCCCGTGTGGTTCAACGTGGGAGCAAGCTTGTTGGAAAAGATTCGGGTGTTTGAGAGGGCTTGCCTTCATTTGTACAGAGCACCAGAGTCCCAGTACATAAAATTCTATCCCAATGAGGTCCTATACAACAACGCTAACCTAATAAGAGTGGATAATTTCGTTATCAAGCTGATTCGAAGGCACATTGCAAGAGCAATGAGCTCGACGAACAACCTGATCTCCGGGGCTTATTACCTCAATTACGAGTATCACGAGAGAGTGCGCCTTAACGGCTTTGTTCCCCCAGAGGCGTTCCTCTATTTTGATAAGAAGGGTCTGATCCAGGACAGATTGGCAGTGCCGCTAATCTTCCACGTTGCTCGGACAGCTGTGTATAGGCGACTCAACTACGACAGATACGTTGCACACGGCAGTGTGGAGCGTCTCCGGTTTAGTAGGGCGGTATCGGGTCGCGATATTAATGACGTACAACGTCAGTACGAACATTTCTGGTGGCTATCCGACAGAGGGGAAACTCCTTCGTCGTTTCCCCATAATCCAGCGTAGCCTGTTTGATGGTCAAGGTTGGCTGTTCTATATCCATGGCCGACTTACATAGTTTAGGTTTAGGTATTTTAGTCATATTATTAATATTAAAAAAAAAAAAAAAAAAAAAAAAAAAAAAAAAAAAAAAAAAAATCACAGCACTTTGATAAAAAAAAAAAAAAAAAACTAAAAATAAACAAAAAAAAAAATATATAAAAAAAAACAGCACTTGATAAAAAAAAAAAAAAAAAAAAAAAAAAAAGTACGTATTTAATTACGTAAGTTACGTAAGGTAGAGTAAGATAGATTAAGGTAGAATAAGATTTATTTTAAGGTAGTTTATAAGTTTATATATAAGAATACAAAACAAAAAAAATGTTCATTTACTAAGTTTTTTATCAAATTTTCTTAGTTACAATTAAAATTATATAAATAAAATAAATAGAAAATGCTCAAGTACGTTACGTCGAAAGACATAGTTTTAAGTATTAGGTTTAGCTTAGAGCGCCCGCATAGGGCCAGTAAGTTAGAATAAGAATAGTTAAGTTAGTTAAACTAGTTTTAAGCGTTTTTTGTCTAGCATGTAAGTTATAATGAATTAATCAATAAAAAATGCATTAAAAATGAAATGAAAATCTCTGGGTGGCATTGCATAGTCTGAACGGCATAACCGTGAACTGATATAGCGGCCGTCCGGGGACTGTGAGGGCCGTGTTCTCCCTCTACTTGTTCTCCGGAGGAATCTGCCAGAAAGTGTCCTTCAGGTCAATACCCGATATGAATCGTGTATCCTGAAGTCTGCTCAACAGACCCTCGACGGGGGGAAGCGGGTAAGGTCCGGAGATTTGAAGGTCGTGCTATCTTTTCTCCGAAAATTCATAGCCTAGCTTCTTCGTACTCTTGCAGTTGTCTGTGGAGGCTCTTTTTTGGAGCGATCTCCTTCATCGTAGAGGTGTCTTGACCATTTGGATCCCTCTTCAAAATATGGACTGCCCTGGTTTGTCCTGACTCTCCGGGAGTGCAGAGTGATTCCCAGACGCACCGCCGACCTTCAAGTTTCCCTAACACTTCGGATAGTTGAACTCGAAGTTGCCCTGCCCACAACTGAAACATGTCAGAGTGTGAAACGAGGAAGGGCATTGTGTGTTTGAGTTTGTTCCGTATTCCTGGTCCAGTCTGTCCAGTTTGCGAATGCTTTATTTATTTTGTTCGTAGAGTCTTTGTGTAAGTAGTTTGCTGATCGATTCGTCCTTATGTTCTGGAGTGCAACCACTTCGAAATCTTCATCTTCTACGTCACCCAGCCTGCCTCTCCGTAAACTACGGTCTTCTTGGTCGTCGGCTAATTCGTTGACGCTACGCTTCTTCCTGGAATCTCTTGCCGCCATGTGCTTTTCGGCATTCCTTCCTCAACTCCTGTATACTCTTGACGGTGCACCCGAATATCAGCTGCTCATCACATTCATTTTCTTGCATATATTCCCAGTACCATTTCTCTGCGGGACCTGACACTAAGTCGTAGAAATTGGCGAAAAGTTGATCTTCTGACAACCCATATTTTCTTCGCAGAGTCTTTGTACGAAATAGTAAACTTTCTACAGACATTAATTTCGACGAGCCATCAAACTTAACCCCCACTTATAAATTTCTACCGGCTTTCAAGGCTTGGAAGAACACGTCTCCTGTCTTGTCTGGGTACATACCTAGGCTTGTGAAATGACGGAGTCTCCAACCGTGCTAAATAACTAGTGTCAAACGATTGATTGGTCGGAGTGTCTGTCTGTTCGTCTGACTACAAGTCTGTCCGTCTGTTAGTTGTGGAATTTGTCTGTCTGTTGGCCGTGGTGGTTCCTTCTGCTGAATAGCTCCTCTTTCCAGGTCGCGGATCTTATTTTGTAGCAAGCTCGTATTGGCCTGGAAAGTCGCCATTACTCTGTCGCTCATACTCTGTGCGAAGAACAGGGGAAGAAACCACTTCTTGGAACATACTAGACATTCTCCTGTCTTCTTCTCTTAGAGTGGGTAGATTGAATTCCGTTTAGTTCCGTTCTTGTCGTAGGCCTTCAATACCGGCTTCCCCTTCCACGTTTTCTATCCCTTCCGTCTGAGGTGGCCTGGTTTGTCATTTGGTCCTGTCCTACGTTCACTTTCTTCCGCACACTGGAACGAGGTGCCCTTAGGAACTGCGCCCTGTTCTTTACCGCTATATGTAATGATTTGAACACTCGATTAATTGAAGAAAAATTAAAAAAAAAAAACAAAACTTAATCAAAACTATATCTATCTGAATTCAAAAAAAAATTCAAAGAGGAAATAAATACTAATATTAAAACAAAAAAAGTAGGTGTAGTGAAGGATTAAAAAAAAAAAATCTCACCACTAGCTATTTATCTAAAGAAAAAAAAAACAAAATTCTAAAGTTCGCAAAGTTTTAATTAATTCAAATTAAAAATTAAGAAAAGAAAGAAAAAAAACTACAACAAAACGAAATCCACTAAAGGAATAAAAAAAAACTAGCTGAGTAGTTAAATTTAATCAACTGAAAACCCTTAAAATTATCATCTTTTATTGAAATGTAAGTTTCCTAATGATGTGCGATGCTGTATGGAATCATGGTCAGGTTCTCCAGTAACCATTCCACTGATTAAACCAGCCTTTTTTTTCTTCGTCATTGAGTATATGGTAAGTTATACGTGTCTGTCTACTTGTGGCTGGGTCTCTGGGACTCGACGAGTATTGTCACAAAACGCTTCTGTCATTATCGCAACTTGCCATCAGGTAAACTCCAACAGCTGGCTAGCTAGGACTTTCGGAATTCACTCCAACATTGCTTTGCATTAGGCCTCTCCACCCTAACCTACTCTATGTTTCTTCCTAGACCTCCAACTACCTCACGAAATCCTGAAAATAAACTAAATCGCGAAATGAGGCTGATTGATAGGTGAATCCAAGATGACGACTTTCAAAGAGTGAAAATCGTCCCCTTGGACTCGCAATTTAGCCTCTAAAACCGTTCGCAATCGTTGGGCGCCATTGTTATGAGATTAGGAAAGGGATGGTGGCACGCACGCGGTTGCACGGCTTAACTCGTCAGACGGGGCTGCTTCTTGTCTCACTTCCACTCACACCACCTGCTCAAACACAAAACTACTGTGCCATATGTATATTAAAAGAAACCTATTAGAGAAAAGAAGAAGCTAACCTAATTAGACCACGGACGAACTTAAAAAATAGATAGGAAAGAAGACAGGAGAAGAAGCTCAAGGGCTTGTGCCCATATCCTGGAGAAAGCAGGGTATATCAGATCTAAACTACACCTAACCATTCTGAACTAAACCTAATCTACTCTAAAGCTTAAGATAAACCCTAGCCTATATCTAAACTAACTTATAACTATCCTATTTCAGCCCTACACTACGGCCTCCGTATCCTCTAGTCTCTCCAGGATGTAAGTTCATCTCGTCTCAGAGACGTGCCAGATGATGATGGCACTAGCATGGCCAACCCACCCTTGTGTCTGGATGACACAACCTTCGCCATCTCCTTGACCAATGTTCGTTGGAGATGGCCCCTACTGCCTCAATCCAGTCTCTAGAGTATGTTGTTCTGTGTATTATGTATGTTGGGTCGTCTTTGTCTTGTCGGTGTAGTCGTCCTGGCATGTCATCGTTGCGCCTGATCATCGAAAGGACGGCCTTCCCATTAACCCACACACCATCGTTGTACAAACAAAATTTACCAGCACATCATTACCGTACCCTCAAATGTACACAAAAAAAGGGGATGAAATTGCGATACATTTTTAAACTCTCGAAAGATACAGTGAGGTTCAAAACCCAAAGTAGTGTGGGACTCTAACGGCACTAAAAACACCTCCCTGATCAAGACCAATAAACTAGTGACCGACAAAAGATTTTGTATTCAACGTTAAGTCGGTTTTGAGAAGATGAGGTTTGGTTCTTCTTAACCTACGAATATTATGTCATACATTTAAGACGTCATCTATCTCAGGATTAATATACATCTGCAAACTCTCATTGTGACGCATTGCGTACTTCTTAATCACATCTATTACCAGGTCAATCTGCAAATCTCGATGCAAGTCACTATTTCTAATATACCATGGGGCATTCACTATTCCCCGAACGACCTTATTTTGAAATGTTTGTATTATTTGTATATTCGTTTTCTTTGTACAACCCCATAATTGGATACCATATGTCCAAATGGGTTTTAGTATCTGATTATATAATAGGATTTTATTCTCAATGGACAGTTCTAAGTTGTTAGGATATAAACAACCAATAAAGCTTTCTATATCTAATATTTAGGTCTTCTACTTTCTTTTTAACATATTCCTCCCATTTCAGTTTAGCATCCATATTTATACCCAGATACTTAGCTGTGTTAGAATAAGGAACTACATGGTTATTATAATAATAACCACGGGAACATTCGTTATTTTTTTTATTTGTAAAATTGATATGGGTGGACTTTGACTCATTAAGTTTAATTCGTCATCGCTACATCCAATCACATATCTCGTTAACTGAATTTTGTAGCTTTTCTGTTGTAACCATCTGTTGATAGAAGAGCAGTGCCGTCTGCAAATATGGCTATCATGGTCTCACTCGCATGCGGTATATCACTCGTGTATAATAAGTATAGGGTGGGTCCTAGAACACTTCCCTGTGGAACACCTGCTTGTATTCCTTTATGGTACGCTGAACCATGGCGAACTCGAAAGAATCTATCTGATATATAAGATTTAAATATCTCATAGTACTGTCTAGGTAGGTTCCTATGAAGTTTCTACTCTAAACCCTTATGCCAAACTTTATCAAAAGACTGTGCAACGTCTAAGAATATTGCAGAACAAATTTGTTTTTCTTCCAGTGCCTTTTCTATAACATTAGTTATACGATGCACTTGGTCGAGTGTCTATTTCTAAACCCGAATTGGTGGGTGGGGATAAGCTTTCTTTGTTCTATAATTTGTCTAGTCTTTTAAGAAGGAGTTTCTCGAAAAGTTTCGATAACATCGGTAAACGTGAGATTGGCCTATACGATGTAACTTCTGAAATAGGCTTACCCTGTTTTTTTATTTATAACAATAATTTCTGCTATCTTAGAGTGATGTGGGTTATAAGATCATAACCTGGTGATTTTCTATTACATATTTAGTTTATGAATACATGTCTTGATCTCTCTTAACGAAACACAACGAATTTCCTTTTCATCTATTCTGTTATAGAAATCAAGATTTTCGTGTGCTACACTAGGTGGAAAAGGTTTGAAAACATTTGAAAGGTGCTGGCAAAATAGTCTTGGATCGCTAGTTTTGGATCGCTGATCCATTTCCCATCAGGCGTTTTCAACGGGGGATCTTGCGCTTGAGGTCTTTTCAAACAGCCTTCCAAAGGGAGTAGTCCGTGACTTTGTCAGCCGTGAAATTGCAAAGGTATTTAGCTAGAGAATCATTTTTGAATTCAGTGATACTTTTGTTAAGTCTGTTATTAAGTCTATTAAATATGGTTTTATCGCCGGGATATCTTGTCGCTTGCCATTTTCTTCGAGCTCTTCTCTTTTCAAGTATCAGTTGCTTGATTTCCGTGGGTTTTTTTTTTTTTTGATAAGTCGGTGTACTATCTTCTGCTGCTTGTTGTACATCGGCAATAAATTGTTCTGTTTCAATGTCAATATGTTTTTTTGTGACAAGTGTAGATCTAAGGTTAATGAAACCTTCGAGATGTTCTCTGAATTTACACCTGTTCGTTCTTTTGTTTATTAGTCGTTCGTTTTTTATCTGTTCTATTGACAAACCGTTGACTGTTAGGATTACAGGTGTATGATCCGATGACAGATCATCACTGCTGTTAACTTTAACTTCTTTTCTATTAATACCTTTTATTATGAAGAAGTCAATATGTTTTGGAAGCTGAAAATATTATTATTAAAGACCCCTTACCGCTGGTGGGGGGAAGTCTATTAGAAATAAAAAGTATTTTCTTTGCCGCCTGGTTCAAGTGAACTGACCCGTTTATTTTATTTTAATGTCTTAAATACTAAATTAATGCTAACTTTACAAATATACACAGCAGGTGTACATTCTCAGTCAGCGATATGACACCTTTGTTTTCATGGGAACATCATTTAGAAAATAAAAATGCTGACTAGCTGCGAACATAAAATGAAAATAAAAATATACTTATAATAGGAAACCTGTCTGATGGTGTCATCATGACACAATAACATATGGTATTTTCATTGGGTAAGATGGCCAATTAGTTGGTGATCCAGACGAAATAAATTCACAGTTAAAATTTCGCCCTGATTTGTACAGCTTCCTGCCTTTTGTTGTTATTGGTCTTGATTCCCAGTATGTATGTTTAGCATTGAAATCACCACCGATGATGAAATTGTTGCCCAGCATTTGAAAAGGGTCAATCAGATCAATCAGATCTTCCTCTGTAGGCGAGGTGGGCAGTATACCGCAGCTAGTTTCTATGTTTATTGTCGCTACTTGCATTGTTGGTTTTGCTATTTTTGGCAATTCATAAGGCTCCAAGGTACTTTTCACAATTACAGCACTACCTCCCCTGGCACTGTCAGCTGGATGGGGAGAGTGGTAACAAAGATACCCAGGAATTCTAATCTTTGTTCCCTGTTTGAATTGAGTTTCTGAAATCAGGAAAACATCAATATCTTCGTTAAAAAGAAATACCTGAAATTCAGGGATATGTTGGAGTAAACCATTTGCATTCCACGTTGCTACTTTTAGATTATATATAACTTAAACTAATTACAATAAAAAAAATTCTGCTCTTAGCATTTACACTACCTTTATATAGAAAGAAAATTCCAAACAAAAAAAAATCAAAGAAAAATTACTCAAGATTATTTTAGTCCACCGTGGTCCTGCCGGCAGCACAAGAAGAGCTCCAATTTGCAGTAGTTCCAGCGATATTGTCGCGGGTAAAAAAAAATGCTAAGCACAGATCTAATTCTTAACCTATCCTTAACTTTACACTATTTAAAAAAGAATTTAAAAAAAACTAAACTAAAATTCAATCTGTAATAATCTCTTCACTTTTAGATCACACTAATAAAAAAATTGTAGTATGGAACTCGATGGAGCGGAGCACCTCACTTTAGTGTCTCTAATTTTTATTTTGTCGCGTGACCTTTGCAAGTCCCTTGTAGAATACCGGTACGTTGGTTGGAGCCTCGCCGGTATATTTCTTACTGTTGCAGAGACTTGGGTATAGTGGCTCATCCCAAGTCCTGGAAATTCGCCAAAAGTTAACCCAAGGTAAGTTCTTTGGCCCGTCGAAATAGATTTCTGCTTTATCCTCTTCCCAACGGGTACTGTCGCCTCAGCGCCTCCTTTTTTTCCCTTCTACAAAACAAGTGTTTTTCTTTTACCTATCACGACTTTCATTCACTTGCACTTACCAAAAAAATTTAATTCATCTCCTTTTTGTTGTATACTTCACTTCCTTTTTTTTTGTTCTCACGTTCGGTATTCCACTATCTATAGTCTCGGGGCACCGACTGATCACCGGTCGATGCTCTTTTGCCCTAGTTTCTTGCCTTCCTCCTTTTCCTCTTTATTCTAGTCTTTTCGTTACCCCTTAGTTTTCATCCATCTCTCTTTGGCCATCTATGTTTTCTCTGTCTCCCTCTTTGTCATGTCGGTCGTCCTTTATCATTATCCATATTGCTTTCGGAACATTGAAAAAGGGAAATTCCCTTTGCCTATGTCCTTCGTCAAGATGGTAATACTTACATAAAACACTTTAATAAATTAATACAATTACCTAAATTCGAACAATAAAATAACGCAACATACCTTACAATAACCTTCCCTATTTAACACAAAATCTGTTTGCTAATGAAAACACTAGAGAAATTACTAACCATCTTTCGCTTGTGGTTTTGTCTTTCGTCAAATTTTCTTTTCGAGAGCGAGAGCTTAGATGTGTGCGAACAGTCCTACTAGTGTAGATGCTAATGTCAAAGCAATTTACATTTTCAATGTACAACAATTTAATAAAAGACTCCAAAAAGTGGGCGTGGTCATGTATAATGTATATATGAAATGTAGTCCCTCTACTTGACTGACAAAATTGTCGTGGTGTAGAGGCTGAGGAAGGGCAATGATTCTAGGGTGAAACCAATAGGTCGTCATCCCCCTAATCCAGTGTGTTATGCGATACCGTGCCCATTGGAAGATTTGCTGTCAGCGGGTATACTGACTGTATTATAACGGAGCCTCTCTGAAACCAGTCCAAATCAGAGAGTAACAATGGTCTTTCCACGTCATGCGGGGCTCTAATGTGGTGGACATAATATTTCCGTAGCTAATCGTAGGAACATAACAGAAGCAGGAGGGAAAAAGTAATTTGCCTTACGAAAGAAAAGGAATAAATCCAACAACATCTAACTGTATGTGTGAGATTATAAGGACAAAGCCTGCTGAAACTTTGGTGGGACAAAAAAGCAGAGGCTGCCACAAGCGCTCACCACTAATGTGAGTCTAGTTATAGACGAACTCCTGCAAATGCCGATAGCATAGTTATCATTGCGAGAGGAAAAAGGCTAGCTTGCGTTTGCCACACAGACAGGAACAAACTCTTTCCAAATCAGATTTTGAACTGGCCCAGGGATGATTTGAAAGAAAATTCAGCTGGAAGCGGAACAGTGAAGTCGGGATGTATCAATTCAAACAAAATACCATAAAGTGGTACACGGGCAGATCCAAAACATCCACAGGAACTAGGGCAGGTGTATACGGGCCCAGAACCAAGTACTCGGAAGCCATGAGAATATACCCCAGTATATTTCAAGCAGAGGCTTACGCGTCCAATTTAACCCCGATAGAAAGTATCGTGATACTGTCGGATAGCAACGTCGCCATCAAGGCGTTAAGCTCTCATGAAATCAGATCTACACTGGTGTGGGAGTGCCTTGCCAAGATAAACCAACTGAGTGAGAATAACAGAGTCGCCTTCTACTGCGTACCAGGCCATGTGGGAGTAGAGGGAAATGAAGTAGCTGATGAACTAGCAAGAAAAAGCTCAGAGACCGCTTTTACCGGTCCTGAAGCATTCTGCAGGCTGGAATCGCATACGACGCGGGTAGAGCTAAGAAAGGAGGGAGACTGTAAATTAAACTCTGGGAAGAAATCCCTAGGCTGAGTACTATCTCATCATCTAGAGCCGGGAAGTTCAATAGATCTACAAATTCGCAGTGCGCTTAAAGCCCTAAAATCTATCTACAATTTACAATGCATCAAAATTAATATACCCTATAGGACTGGGTACACAACTTATTATTGGCGCAATAACTTTTTGTAGCCATGTCCGCTTTCCATGATCTGAATCAACCAACATATTCAAATAGGGTTGGATAGGTTTATCGCCCACAGCAATAAAAAGTACCAATTCACTGCTGGACATTCACCAGCATGGTTTTCTTTATATCGGCCCCAGATTCTAGCCTGATGTTCTTTGATTTACTTTGATGATTATTTGGTCTGATTACCTTGCTGTATAGGATGTCGAAACTTGGATGAGTTTTTTCTTATCTAAGTGTTTTTTCCGAAGGAATACCCATTGCAGGGCTTAATTGCATTTATTTGATTCGATCTTCCTACAATCTTGCAATTCAGTTACTTCAAAATTCGTGCTCGTTGACACCAATATTTTGCCTTTTTTATATTGTCCTCTACTAGCGTTTTCTGCTTTAAGCAATCAACTCTCACATCTATGTTCATCAACATAAGAATCAAATTTGCAGTTTAGAGACAACTCCTTAAACCGAACGATATAATCCGCTATGGATTCGCCGATTTATTGATCAGCTATACAAAATTTCACTCTTTCCGAGCGATTGTGTGCTTTTGGAGCATAATAATTTCGAAGTCAGATTAAAGTCACATCCAGAAATTGTCCTTCTGGCTTATAGGAATATGTAATTTTTAACTTCACCTTTCGGTAATGTCATAAAGAAAGGCACTTTTGTAGGATTGCAATATGTAAAAGAGGGCACCTTGCGTAAGAGAGAGCACCTTGCGTCTGCTGCAATAGGTTCTTTATTACATACCGCCTTTTTTAGAAGTAACTTACAAATGAAAGAGGTAGAAAACTATCAAGAGTTATCAATAGTTTGGACTATCAAAACTATCTGTGATTTTTTGATTATAGTCGGGTAAATTTTAAACTCGACACAGAAATATAGTTCCAATGACAAAAAATTATACTTACTTACTTACTTAAGGTGGCGCTACAATCCAGGGTGGATTCAACCAACAAGTGCCTGCAGGCAGCTCGATCTTTAGATAGCTGCCTCCAGTTTTGCATGCTAAGTAGGTTGAGGTCCCCTTCCACTTGCGTGCACTAGCTGAGTAGCGGGCTTCCTATACTGCGCTGTCCCTCGGGAATGGGTTCGAAGATTTTTCGGGACGGAGCATTGGTGACCATTCGCTCTACAGCCACCTCAGTCGTTGGACCTTCACTCTCCTGGCTAAGTCGATGGCGCTGTACTGCATGTACATTTTGTCTCCTTCTCCACTCACCATCTATGCAGACGAGAACAAAAATCACCCGTCGAATTTTCCTCCAAGAGCAACCACATCCACATTTGATAAAGTCCATGCCTCTGCGCCATAGAGTAGGTCTGGGATGCTTAGTGTTTTATAACGTGTCACTTTAGTTTTTCGAGAGAAGGCTTTTCTACTCAATTGCTTTCTTAGCCCAAAGAAGTAGCGGTTGACAAGAGTTATCCTTCATTTGCCCTCAGCGCGCGTGTCGTTGTCTAAATTTATAGCGGATCCTAGGTAGACAAAGTCCCTAACGACCTTAAAGTTATATCTGTCTACGGTGAAGTTCTGCCGGAGACGTCGATGTTGGTTGTCCTTTCTTGTTGACAGAATATACTTGGTCTTGCACTCATTCACCGTAAAACCCATTTTCGACGCTTCCGCCTTAATACTGTCGAAAACGCTACTGACATCACGCTGCTTTCTTCCCATTATGTCAATATCGTCGGCGTATGCGAAATTGAAAGATTGCGCCCCTGGTGTTGGCGCGTGAGTTTTGCACTATTCTTTCAAAAACGGTGTTAAAGAAATTGCATGACAGCGCGTCGCCTTCTCTGAATCCTTTTTTGACATCAAAGGTTTCGGAGAGGTCTTTACCGACCTTGATGGTGCAGCGTGCATTCTCTATCGTGATCCTGCAGAAATGGACGAGTTTGGCAAGGATGCCAAAACTAGACATTGCTCTATATAACTCGTCTCTGTAAATATTGTCATACGCGGCCTTAAAATCGATGAAAAGGTAGTGGGTATCGCTTTGAAGCTCCTATATTTTTTCCAAGATCTGCCGTAGCGCGAATATTTGATCGATGGCGGACTTTCCTGACCTAAATCCACGTTGATATGGACTGATCAGGTTGTTGACGAACGGCTTCAGGTGTTCACACAACACGGCAGATAAGATCTTATAAGCCATGTTAATTAGACTCATGCCTCTGTGTTTGGCGCAGTTCAGAGAGTCTCCTTTCTGGAGGATCGGGCAAACAATACTGAGGTTCCATTCATCGGGCATACTTTTGTCTGACCATATTTTACAGATGAGTTGGTGTTCCTCACAGTCCTTGTTTTGGCGGTGTTCGGGATAACCCAATCGCAAGGTAGTTGTCCGAATCAATGTTGGCCCCTTGGAAAGTTCGGACTTCCATAATACTGCAAGAGTGCCTTGCGTCGATCGCAATGTGGTCAATCTGGTAGACAGTTGATTGATCAAGAGATCTCCAAGTTCCCTTGTAAATATCGAGATGCGGGAATCGCGTACTAGCTACGACAACATTTCGGCCCGCAGCAAAGTCGATCAGCCTGAATCTATTATCGGAGGTGGTGTCGTGTAGGCTGTGCTTTCCGACTGTACTACCAAAGATGCCCTCTCTTCCTAGCTTTGCCTTAAAATCGCCTAGGACAATTTTAATGTCATAGCTAGGGCACTGCTCGTATATTTTGTTCACCTGTGTTTGGTGTCGTCGTCTTTCTCCTCTGTGAGGGCATGCGGCTAGAGTAAATTATTTTTTTGTATTATAGTTTGGCAGTCTTTATAAAGCATTTACCGACTACATCTGATGTTTTTCTTCTATTATATTTTACATATTTTAATGGCGCAGTCGATAGGATACCGTCTAAGTGTTGTGCTTTAAAAGTGTTATAATACTTATTCTCTTAGAGATTAAGTCGGTATTGATCAATAGCAAACGAAAGTGTAAATCGGTCTTATCAAAAAACTAAGACTTTGAGTCTCAAAGACAAAAGTGTAAATCATTTTTATCAAAAAACTAAGACTCAAAGACAAAAGTGTAAATCAGTTTTATCGGAAAATTGAGACTCAAAAGCAACAATAAGTGCTAAGTGTGACAATTATGACGACGATAACACTACATGATCTAATGTCCGAAGCTCGATCAGTTCCAGTATATAGAGGTGATGGTTCGTATGAAATTTCTGACTTTCATTCCGAAGTGGAAACCATAATTGCCATTGCACCGGATCAAAATTCAAAGATCTACCTTTTTTTTATTCAGCTTTGATACATTTTTTCAAATTTCTGACTTGCGAAGCCTTGTGGCTTGTCTGCAGGAGGTTGTTTAAAAAAAAATTGTTTAATATACACGTTTCTATCATCAAATGAACTTATGATTTTCTTTTTTATTTTTTAAAATAATTCGAAAGTTTTATTATAAAGAAAATATTTACTAATTCAAAAACTAATATAAATAAATGAAAAGGCAATGTTATTATAATTCAAATTTTAATGATTTTAATTTCAATAAAGCTAAGTAATTGCCTCTAAAAGAATCTTTTTAATTTTCTTTTTCTGGTGCTGATATGTGCAATATTTCTTAATTGATGGGGTAGAGTGTTGAAAATTCGGGGTATAGTGTACATCAACTGTCTTCTTCCGTACTCATTGATAATTGGTGATAGCTGATATAGTCCGTCTACTCTTCTGTGCGTTTCAAACCAATGACTTGTTGGCACCCGCAAATTTTGAACATTATAATATTCTAACGCAGCACTCATCTCAAATATCTGCTTGACCTTGAGGACGTTCACTTCTGTTGTGCCATTTCTTTCTGTAGTAACCTCACTGCCCTGTCTTGAAGCTTTGTAGTTTCTCGATACGAGTATGAGTTTGCACCTTACCTCCCTACTCTATTACGCCATACTTCAACTCGATGAGAGCGTGGTACACTTGTTTTTGTACACAAGACGTTGAGTTGTACTGTAGACAGGCCATCCTCCTCTCAGCTTTTTCCGCAGGTCATTGACATGCGGCTCCCACAGAAAATAGCAGTCAATGGTGACACCTAGATACTTGTAAGTATTTACAACCTCAATATTTTCACAATTTTGCAATGTTGTGTTCGCCGCAACAAAAAAAAAAAACCTAAACTTTAATCACTTTTGAACTTTATTTATTAGTTGAAATTGAACTATTATTTATTGTATTTAGTAGTTATTGTTTGAACGTGCGAGCGCTACTGCAGCCAGCCAGCCACTGTCCACTCTTTGCGTCATAGTTCATGCTTGTCCTCTTTTTCCATTACCTGCTTCCAATGCTTGCATCGGGTCAAGTCCGTAATGTGATATCGGGTTGGTTCTGTCACACACATGTATCGTTTGCTCATTGCATGATACGTAACACTTGGGTGGCACAATTCTGTGACACACTTGTTTCGTTTGTGGAAGGTAAAGCGAACACATGTGGATATTGACTAACCTCGGTTGCGTATTGGATACCTGCTTTGTTTTGGGTTTCGACATTGATATTAAATAACCTCGGTTGTTCTAAATGATTAACTGTCACTGTGCCACTGTGTTACGACGAAATGTATGTGGCCTCTGATTTGGGCACAACAGTCCTCACCCCTTAAAATACGAAAGTCGCACGATGTTAAGAGAGAAGTCTTTCGGCATGAACAAAGAGAGCATGATTTGAATGCTGAACTATGATTCGCTTTGCAAAGAATATTGTTAAATGTGTATTTATTTTGATTTTGTATTTTTTCCTGGGTCTGTGATTTCCATCACTTGGTTGTCTTGTTGTCGGTCGCCTGGCATTATTTTACTACTGCTACGGGTTACCACATTAATTTCACCTATACTTAAACGTGACAGAGCATCTGCATTAGTATTTAGATGCCCCGCTTTATGCGAAACCGTGAAGTCATACTCCTCAAATTTTATGCGCCAGCGCATTATTCTCCAAGTAGGATCCTTCAGGTTGAACATCCACACTAGTGGCTTATGGTCAGTAATGACCTCAAAGTGGCGCCCGAACACGTATGGTCGAAAGTGTATGACTGCCCAGACTACCGCAAGCGCTTCCTTTTCGATAGTAGAATAGTTTTTTTCGGTCTTGTTTAATATTCTACTGACAAACACAATTGGTAGATCACTACCATTTGGATCTCTTTGGGATAGTACCGCGCCTATGGCTTCGTTGCTTGCGTCGGAAGTAATGTAAAAAGTGTTTGCAAAATTTGGCTAAATGAGTATAAGTGGTTCAACTATTGATTTCTTTAGTTTTTTAAAAGATTCGTCGCAAAAAGCATTCCATTTAAAGGGGACGCCTTTACGCAACAGTTTATTGAGTGGATTAGCTATCTGGGAGTAATTTTTTATAAATTTTCTGTAATAACCGGACAATCCTAAGAAAGATTTTATTTGTTTTTGGGTTTTTGGGTACGATCTTATCGGGATTTGGTTTTACAACTTCCGCTGTAATGACGTGTCATAAATACATAACTTCGGTTTGAAGGAATTTGCATTTAGATAATTTGATTTTTAGATTGTATTTGTCTAAGGCCTTGAGAACTTCAATTAACTTCTTGTTATGATCTGGCAAATTTTTTCCATAGATCACTATGTCTTGCAGCATTTTATCGACTTGGTTCATCATTTCCTGCTTGTGGATTTTTGGTAGGCGGTATGGACGTATACTAGCAGGGCCTGCATTTTCAGTCGTTTTAATGGAATGTGTTATTCCTGATGTTTAAAGATGTTTGCACTTATACTGCTCCGAGTACTGGGAAGGTTATGTCCCAAATTTTTTTAGATCAAAATTTAAGGCCCAAAAAGTTTTAACATTCGGACATATGGCTAGATCAACAAATATTCACAATATACTTTTGGTGGTCTACAGTTATTATTTGTCCATGTTACAAACTATATATCAAATCTGTTAGAGTATAATTAATGATATGTTACGGAATGTTGTTCTTGAATGTCACATGTAGTTGTCAAATCGATGGTAGCAAGCAAAACTGCAGAACACTTTTTTGAATATATTAAATTATTAAATCAAAATATTTGTATTAGCAATTGCTACATAAAGCTTGTATACATACATACATACGAGTATACATAAGTTTATAT
This sequence comes from Pocota personata, assembly GCA_963082735.1. Taxonomy (NCBI): domain Eukaryota; kingdom Metazoa; phylum Arthropoda; class Insecta; order Diptera; family Syrphidae; genus Pocota; species Pocota personata. Next base: position 83,664,968 of record OY720429.1, read on the forward strand.
TAAACATATCATTAAAGTCATGTACGTTTATATACGAATATTTCTTTCCCAAATTTAAGATTTCTGTTAAGAAAATAAATTCTTTTGTTGAGTACAATGTAAAGTTTTACTTAAAGTATCGATTTGTAAAGATATACTTTTTGATACTTTTACAATTTTCTGTGTGATTCTTTTTCTCAGACCCTTGGGGCAAAATGAAGCTGAGAATTGTCAGCCTCATTTTGCTGGGTTCGGTTTCAAAACCATGGGCGATTGTATTTCTTTAAGAAGATCGTTACTTTTGAATATTATTTGAAAAAAAGATAAATCGTATGTTAGTATATATTTTATACGTAAATTTATAAACAGGGAATCAAAATGCTATGCTCTATTTTCCTTCGCTTTAAGCCCCTAGGAATAGTACTGTACCCCGCCTCTTACTCTGAAGTCTATCTCTGTCCTGCATAGAACGACTCTTGCTTTGAAAAATAGGCTTTCTAAAGTAATCGGCTCTGCTACTATTGTCAAGTATTTCTTGGCAATTTCAAATAAGCTGGGGAAGACTGACTTCATGTAGTCTCAAATTTGGAGCGGATTTGATTTTAATGGTGCAACCAGGTAGGACAGTTCTAGTTCTGTTTTTTTTTAAGGACTTCGAGGAATGCTTATTTTTCACACTCACTCACTCACTGAGATTCAACACCTTCAATTCTCGTGAACATACACTGGTACTAGGTAGTGCTTGGGGTGTAGGCGGAGGATAAATTGATAAAATTTTATTTTTCAACATGGTTTCAAGAAAATTAGTAGGTACATTTGTATCCGTATGATGTAAAGTCATCAAAATCTGTAGAGTACTTCCATTCAACATGATATCTAGTATAGGATATATAAATCCAAATATATCTAAGCCTTCTGCATAAACAAAAAAACAACACAAAGGACAGTTGAAGTACTCATATATCTGAAGACTTACATGTTTATTATCTCCCATAAAGAGAAAAACGTCCCTAGTCTTCTGAAAAAAATATTGAATTTCACCAAAGTGTTGTGGACATCACAAGCAAACAGATCTACTGGTTTTTCATCGGTAATCTGTCAGCTGTCATAAACCATGTTTTTTTTTATAATTTGCGCGCGCCAAATAGGATATGAATACCATTAAATTATTTCAGGGCACGGGCGTTTGTAGAAATTAAGAGAGAGAGAAAGAAAGATTGGTGTAATGGGTTTGAAACTTAGGTGGTGGTATTAAGTTTCAGTAAACTCCAAGGGTGGCGTCCAGATAACTGGGGAGCTTGATTGTTTTGCTTTTTGTCGTTGCCCATGATTCACTCTATTTTTTCCCCTCCACCTGATGTCATCATCACGATCAAGTTGCATTTAAGCCATATGACCACCCTACTGCCAGTGTTATGCCTTCGCAGTAGAGTTGACTAAGCTTTCACAATTGATCGACATTTTTTTTTATTTATTTCAGACGAAATAAATAGATGATTGTTGAGATCAGGATTTGAACCGTGAACCAAGAGCGTGACAAGCGTTGATGTTACCACTACACAACGGCGACACTGTGGGTCTCTTGAGATATGAATTCGAGATTATTCGTTTGCAAACATGTTTCAGTAATAAAGTAAAAGTATTACATCTTATTTCTTGAGTTTAATGTTGTATAAATACACAACATATTGTGGCGACGAGGATAAACGACGTTTAAGAACACCTAGTGTGCAATGGACAACATCCAATTTGCAGCTTTCATGGAAAATCAGCAACAGCTTTTGAAGCAGCAGCAAGAGTTCATTAAAACGTTTATGGATACTTCTCTTAGCAATTGCTCCATTGCAGCGTCTACAACGATTAAACCTTCTTCCGAGAAGATAATGGAGACGCTGGCGAATGGTATTAGCATGTTCGTGTATGACCCCGAAATTGGATTAACATTTACGGAGTGGTATAGTCGATATGAGGACGTCTTCGAAGTGGATGGTAAAGAATTAGACGACCCATCGAAGGTAAGGTTGCTGACACCGCTTCAGATATCACTATAATTTCCGAACACACTTGGAAGAGTATAGGAAAACCAGATACCACCCCAACAACTCACTCTGCTAGAAATGCTAGTGGGCAGCCACTCGTTTTATCTGCCGAGTTCCTATGTCATATCGCATTTCGGTGCAAGCAAATTGTTAGAATTTTTTACATAACGAACATTCCTCAATTAAATATCTTGGGAATTGACAGCATAGAGGCGTAGGACCTTTTCGACATTCCTATAAACGCCATTTGCTTAAAGGTAGAACAGGAATGTCAAGACTCGTCCCTCAAAGTTCAACAAGAGGTTGCAGAACTAAGATTCAAATATGCAGATTTGTTCGACGGATCGCTTGGTTTATGCACTAAAGCTGAAGCAGTACTGCATCTTAAGCCCGAAAGCGTTCCTACGTTTAAGCCAAGGCGGCCAGGGCCATACGCGTCAGTGCTCGATGAAGAAATTGGACGGCTAGAACAAATGGGCGTTATTAAAAGGGTGGATTCCTCGCAATGGGCAGTAAGACTCTGCGGGGAGTTTTCAACTGCCCGATGACATATTTGTGACACTCGCTGGAGGTATATTTTTTTCTACACTTGATATGTCTGATGCTTATTTACAGATCAAGGTGAACGAGGTCTCTCAACCTTTATTAACAGTGAACACTCACCAAGGATTACTAGAGTACCAACGTCTACCATTTGGTGTAAAATCAGCGCCAGGGATTTTTCAACAAATCATGAGTACGATGTTGTCAGGTCTACCTGGTGTAGTATGTTTTCTGGATGTCATATGTGTTGTCGGGAAACCCGACAAGAGCACTGGCGAAAACTGGAAATGGTTCTGCAGCGTATAAAGGATTGGGGATTTCACCTAAAGTATGAAAAGTGCGCCTTTTTCCAGCCCAGTGTTAAGTTCCTGGGGTTCATTGTAGATCAACATGGCCGCAAACCTGACTCAAAAAGAACCACGGCAATCGCAAATATGCCGGAACCCAGGAACACTACTGAAGTTCGTACTTTTTTAGGTATGCTTAATTTTTACTCCCAATTTATTTCAAACATGCGCGAAATTCGCGCCCCTTTGGACAAGCTCTTATTGAAGGACGTACAATTTGAGTGGACAGAAGAATGCCAGGTTGCGTACAACAAAGCAAAGGCAGCCCTCCAATCAGAACTCCTTCTAGTGCACTTTGACCCAACAAAGGAAATTATAGTGGCAGGAGATGCATCAAAAGATGGTATTGGCGGGGTTATAATGCACAGATTCGCGGATGGCGCCACAAGACCAGTCGCATATGCTTCGACGGTTTTATCCAAAGCAGAGTAAAATTACAGCCAATCTAAAAAGGAAGCATTGGCGTTGGTGTTTTGTGTTAAAAAATTCCACAGATTGATTTACGGTAGGAGGTTTTTGCTCCGAACCGACCACCAACCCCTTTTGGCGGTATTTGAGTCAAAGAAAGGAATACCGATCTACACCGCACATCGGTTACAACGGTGGGCCCTTACACTGCTTATGTACGATTTCGCCATTGAGTATGTAAATACCTCGAAATTTGGATATGCGGATGCGTTATCACGGCTAATAAGCCATAAGGAAGTGGATAAAGAAGAGGATTTTGTTATCGCCACTATACAAGTTGAAGTTGAAATCAATAAGGTATTATCTGATACACTGCGACGTTTGCCAGTAACGTTCCAGTCAGTACAAAGAGAAACTGAGAACGACCCACTTTTAAAACAAGTTCGGTTGTTCGTGCGAACCTCATGGCCAAGAAAAGTTAATGACGTCAACCTCAAAATGTTCTACAACCGACGGGAAGCATTAAGCGAAACACAAGGTTGTATTTTATTGCAAAATAGAATTATAATTCCTCTCTCGTTGCAGAAAACAGTCTTGGAACAACTACATACAGGACATCCGGGCATTGTCCGCATGAAAGCACTAGCGCGGAGCTATGTTTATTGGCCTTATATTGATCAAGAAATAGCGCAGATGGTGCGAGGATATCCTGCCTGTGCACTCGCGGGACCGGCGCCGGTCAAGGTTCCATTAGCGTCATGGCCTGTGGCAACTAAACAATGGTTATGCCGGACCGTTCCAAAAGCAGATGTATCTCATCATAGTGGATGCTTATTCCAAATGGCCGGAAATTTTTTGCATGCGGTCTACCACAACAGCTGCTACCATCAGTGTTCTGCGAGAAGTTTTTGCAAGATTCGGATTACCAGACGTTATGGTGACGGATAACGGAACTCAGATTTCATCCTTAGAGTTTGTCGAGTTTTGCGTTAAGGGGGGTATCAAACATATTTGAACGGCACCGTTCCACCCACAGTCTAACGGCCAGGCGGAGAAGTTCGTGGACATTTTTAAGAGGGGTATGAAGAAGTTGGAAGGAGGTGATATAGCACCTAACGCGTTGGTGACAACTTTTCTACAGTGCTACCCTTCTACACCAAACACCACATTACCCGACAACCTTACACCAGCAGAGGCTATGCTGGGACGTAAATTTAAAATACAATTGGACCTACTTCACCCACAATCTCAGGAGGCACAAGAAAGAGATACGCATATGGAGGAGCAGTTCAATAAGAAGCATGGAACAAAATCAAGGGCGTTTCAAGCCGGGGATGCTATTTTCGCTCGAAACTATAATTGCAGTCAAGGCCCTTGGTTACCAGGTATTATAGTGAAAGGATTGGATCTGTTATGTACGCTGTCGAAGTAGGCACCAAAACGTGCCTAAAACCTCGGTTTAATACCAACGAATATTGCAACCTTAATACAATTTTCGATTTTCAGGACCTGGCAACTGAGACTGCGCTAAGGCATTCCGACAAAAATGATCACCAACACCTCGGACAACCCCATAGGTCGACCAGTACGGAGCATAGTGCGGATAGAGATGAAGATTCTTTTCCAAATGATGAACAACCGCAACAGCCCCATAGCCCGTCAGGTATAGTCAACAGTGCGGGTAGAGATGACAACAAGGAACAGCCGCAACGTCCATTCGCCACCGAGTACCACCTAAACGACTCGACCCCTCCAACGAGATAGCAGGCAGATATATGTACCATTAAGCAAAAGGGGAGATGTTGTGGACATCAAAAGCAAACAGATCTACTGGTTTTTCATCGGTGATCTATCAGCTGTCATAAGCCAAGTGGGTCTCTTGAGATATGAATTCGAGATTATTCGTGTGCAAACCTGTTTCACTAATAAAGTAAAAGTATTACATCTTATTTCTTGAGTTTAATGTTGTATAAATACACAACACAAAGCATAATCGTTAAAAAACGGGGCAAGTTCTTTAGTACACAAATCCTCAAAGTATTCACCCACGAAAGGAAGTGTGATCCAAAAGTGTGCCCAGCTCAACCTAATGCATTATTATTAGAAAACCAGGAACTATTGCATTATACCATATTATAATTTGACACTTGGCTTAAGTATACTCGTATTTATGGGAGCAAATCGACTATTTAGAGATAAATCGAAAAGCATTAAAACAAGTTGAACTTGAATAGTTTTTTACGTTGGATAGTGTCGAAAATTAGTGCAATATAATGAAACGTATTGATACTGGCAGTATCGGAACATCCCCATAGATACGAATTTGATCGGTGGCCACATGATTATAAACTCGTTTGTCTCTCGATTTTGAAATTTTTCCCGATTCCTTATGACTTTGCGGATATCTCCTGGATTTAAATTTAAATTTAACAATAAGAGAAATATTGGGAGAAAAGGCACAATTTTGATCCATCGTCGAGATGTCGGAAAGGCTCAAGAAGTCACGAAAAATCCGATACGAATAAATCGGAAGATATAGTACCACTGTCGGTAGGTTAACTACAAAGAATAACAATATTATTGCCTTTAACAGAGAACACAAAACATTTCAACATTTGTTGTTTAAAATCAACCAAAGGAATAAAACTTTGATTAATTTTCAACGACAATTTTTAAATTTTAACGTTCAAATTAAAAATGTGCAAAGCAGAACATATTTCTCAACTAGTAATTTAAAAAAAAAAATAATGGAAAGAAATTCAGCTTTTCTCCAAAATCAAAACTTGCAATTTCAATTAAATGAAAGTGCGAAAGGGCTTCTCGGTGTGAACATTTCAATTGGTCTGTTTCAATATTAGCTGCTTATATTCGGGGTATGCAGTGCCCCAGCTATCTTTCAACATTATTTAAAACAGATAATTTCTGGAATACCTGGTTGTCTGAATATCCTAGATTATAATATGTACATTGTCATCACTGATCCAAGCACGGATCTTCATTTGCTACTGATTAGTTACGATTTTAAGCGTTTAATATTTATGTGGAAAAATTCGACAAATTCGGGAAGATGTGTAGTAAAGAATGTTATGCAAGTTATACAAATAAAGGTTTGGTAAAATACAGTCGGTTTTGTAAATCCTGAGATAAAAGAACCCGAAACTAATCATAGAAGAATTGTTCGTACGTGTAAAGTTGTTCTTGGATAATTGAGTAAAGTACATCTTTTCATTCTAATGATAAAGAATTTTACATGTTACGTTTCAACCAATAATTAGCAGAACCAATAAGGAAATATTAATTTTGCCTTGTTATTGTCAGATTCCATAGTATCGATCAGGTTAAAAAAAAATTAAACCAACAAATTTGTGATCGGCATCAAAAGTTATATCGATCTAGCCATGCCTGTCCATCTCTCCGAATGTCACCACTTTGTGGGCCTTAAATTATGAGCTAGGAGGTGAGTTAGAAGATTTGGGATAGAGTATCATACGATCCTTTGTAGACGGATTATGTAATAGTTTCCTGTGTGCTTTTTCGCGAATACGTCCGTTTTTCTACCCTAGCGTATGCAACTTACAGAAATAACAATGGTAGATCTCCAAAAGTAGATCTCCATCAGAAGTTATGTCGATCTAGCCATGTTCTTCCGTATGTCACCACTTTTTGGGCCTTACATTTTAAGCTAGAAAGATGAAATTTGGAATGTAAAATTCTTAGTACAAAAAACAATACAAGTGAAAACAATTATAAAATTCGCCGAAAGACAATTCGTCCATTGCACGCTCATTTTCCGGGGCGTTTCCTTTGAAAAAAAAAAAAAACATTTTGCTTTCTTATAGCTCATTTACGGTGATGATTAAGCCGTATTGTTTATATTTCACTAGAATCCTTGACCTTCGGTAACAATTGTTGCAGGACTTTTTCTGGAAATTAGTTTACAAAGGTTCTCGTGAATAGACCACTAAACCCTATTGCTGTCGCGCACATATCCATCCGTCTAGAGTTGAAAAACTATCAATAATTGTGCCCAGAAAAGTGTTATACTTTAATACTCTTGGGAATATTGTACCTATACTTCCACCACAATTATTTGGACAAAACATACACATGTATGTACATATATATGTATATCAAGGATTTGCTCCAGCTATTTCATAGTTCAAAAATGATTATCTTTTAGGGAAGCGAATTTAAAAATGTTGACTCATTATTCCCCTTTACATGCACGCTCTTACTACGCAAAAACGCTGCGTGCGCGATTAACTAGTGGAAAGCGCACGCACTTAGTCACGGGCCCGAGTGTGTAGTTTATCTATTTTAAGCGTCATTAAACGCGAATGAATTTTAATATCACACACCATTTTAATGAGCCCATAGTCTAAAACCTTCCTTGTCTTCCTTGGCTTTCGAGGATCAGAGGTTAAGTACGCGATCACTGAGCGAGAAGTTCAAGTTTTGAATCCAAGAAAACACGAAAATAAAATAAAAAAATAAGTTTTCTCACGGTCCCACCTCTCGCGAACGTCTGACAAACATCCGAGAGTAAAACTGTCATGAAAATGCTTCTCTCAATCAAAAAAAAAAAAAAAATTAAAAATTGCCCTTCGGAAACGGCATATACGAGTAACTATATGTCCCAACCATTTCTGAGGCCATTAGCAAGGGTGACTGCGAGAAGCTAGGTCGGGCCCTGCATTGGGCTGTTAGCGCCAAAATATTTATTTATTTATAGTCTAAAACCTGTACCCAATTTTTTGAATTTACAATTTTAACTTTTATAATTTTTAACAAACGCAGTTATATGTATTAAAAACAAAAAAAAAAGAATATCTACAAAAAAATAAATTGTTCAATTTACCATTCCTCTAGCATGTGTATGGTAAACTTAGAAAAAGAATTTAATCAAAATTTGTTCGATAGTTCATTGAGTTTTGAAACCACTAAAAGCCATTTTCCTACATGTTTAAACTCGCACAGCTCCTCTAGCGTCATCTTAATTGAACCGTGTGCTGAAGCTTTGCAGGGTGGGGCCATGGAGGACTTTAATAATAAGGCCCCACACATCTGCGCCAACAAGTACAACAATGATTTTTTTTTTTTTTTCCCCCCCGAGGGTTGGTAAAAAATCTTCATGAAGACACTATGAGGATCGATAGCGCGTGCTCATAGTAGTGTGAGATTTTTACTCACTAAGAAAACCTCCCTTCGTGATAAATTTCTTTGATTACTACAACTAAGTTTTTACTTATCCAGCAGTTTTTCTTTCACGTATTAAGATCGTTTGGCAGGTCCCTTTCCATTGAAAGTTCCTGCTTGTTCCGCAAATTAGACGCGGTTTCTTGCTATTGCGTTAAGTCGAAAGGTTTAGTCCTTTGTAGACGACGCAGTAGATTCTTCTCACCTAGAATTCGAATGACTTCATTGATAACTTGTCCTTGTAATCTGTCTTTATGCTTACGCGAGTTATGTTTTTAGTTCTCTTCAGAGAACACCAAAAAATATAAGCAGAAAAAAAAATAAGAAGATCACAAAAAGATTCAAACAATAAACACTTTATTTTTATATTCTTAGTTCTACATGTTTGAACGGTCGAGACAAGACTACCTTAAACACTTTATTCTTATTTAATTCGCCATAATCATTCTCGACTGCAAAAAATGAATTTGCTGTTATTGCATTTCCTGTTTACCAAATATTATTTGGTGTCAGCTTGATCAATTAAATAAATAAATGCTATATCAACATGTTTCATTTATTCTGTGTCGAGAATGACTTAGGTTTTCTACAAAATGCAATATTTCCGGCCTGACTTTTCCTGTTGGCATCATGTTACCGGAACTTTGGGATGTAACTCCTCCCTTCCTTAACTCAGGATTCTCCTGAATTCAGTTTACAATTTTTATATTTAATTTTTTCTGTTTAGAATAAAGATAAACTAAAATTACAGTTATTAATATAATAAGAGTGATACTAACACTTCCTATACCGTAACTTATAATATTATGTTTTTTTCAAAATATGGATTTCTTTTAAATTTCTTTCTTGATGGATGGTGAACTCTTCAAATGTTAATACACCATTATTTGTTGTTATAATTTCATCGTTTGGAATATAAAATCTTTGTACAAATTTAAACACTCTGTTGCTAAATTTTTGGTTACCAATTAGCAAAATTAATTAAATAGTTCCCATTTAAAACAAATTTTCTCTCATCACAATTGCTCTTAAAAGTTCTATTATACATATTATTTAAAATTAAAAGATCATAATTAAGTTCTGTTATTTCTTCCTCTAGTCTACTTACTAACTTACAATTTTTCTTAGGAATACAATTTTTACTTAGTTTTAATTCCTGAAGACTTAAATTATTTCCGAAAGTATGTGTTTTATTTTTGATTTTAACAACATATTCCAATTCTTCTTTAATTTGCTTCTTGTTAGAGCTTACAATTGGTATCGGTAATTTTTTGTCTGTTTTAATTATTGATGTTGGAATTTTTATGGCAAAAATTAGATCTTCATTTTCGGACTTGGCTATGGCTACTTTCATGTTACTGAGTTTTTTAATGTCAATATGATATTGAATAATTTCATCATTGCTCAAAATACTTGGGTGTATAACCCCTACTCTTGCCAAAATTATATTGTCTTGTATTAAATTTATTTTTTCTTTTAGAATGTTAATTCGCATTTGTTGTTCTAAAAAGTCTTCCCGTAATATTATTTCTTTTGTGAAGTTTTCGTTCGTATTCAATTTCCCCAAAATTTTATTTCTATCTGACTCTAAAACATTTCTTAATAAGGTAAACGAGTCATTAAAATTGTTATTTATTTTTACCTGCTGATTGATTGCCTCTATTAGTTCGTTATTTGTATTGTCGTTACTTTTTAATTGGTTTTCTATGTCGTGTTTGTCGTCTTCGTCTAACGTTCCAAAGAGCCAACTCAATACCTTTCCTACAACATTAATCAAACCTCTTTTAGATCTATGGGGTAATATAGTTAATACCTTATTTCTCATAGAATATAATTCTGTTCTTAGAAAATTCTTTCTCTCTGCTGGTAAATTTTCAATACGTTTCTCTAAAGTATCTATTAAATTAACAATTTCGTTTGGGTTGATAATATTTAGTATTATGTCAAATTTATTAACTATTTCTACTTCGTCAATCCTTATCTCTGCATAACCGAGATCTGAAGTGATTTTTTCAATTGTTAGGGCTGTTTGTGCTTTGGGGATGATTATTAGTATTAGTATCCACATCAGAAGGGTTTTGATCTGCAAATTTAAAGATACATTTTATGTTATTTTCCTGTATGTTTTCAAGTTTGTGTTTTCTAAATTTAGGCTCTTCCTTGTGTCGAAGGGATTTATAATTTTTAATGAATCCTGTAGTTCTGGTTTCTATATAATTTTCACGATTTCTGTTTCTTCTTCCTATTGTGTTAGCTTTTGCTTTATCTATCCTTTGTTTAATTAGACTAAAGTCAACTTTTTGTGCATTTACTTCGGAGGGGGTGCATTTTATGGTGGAGTGATAAGTGGTATTATAAAGTATGACTGCGTTAAGCATTTGTGTTTTGATGGGTTCTTTGTCCTCTAGATTCAATGCCCTAATTCTTTCTGTGAGAGTGTTATTTAACCTTTCAACATCCGAATTACCTGTATGATTGTTTGGTTTCGTAATGTGATAATCGATATTTTCTTTTTTGCAAAATTCTTCAACATTTTTTGATTTAAATTTATGATCAAAAGTCAATTTCTTTACTTTTCCACGGATTGCTATAAAATGTTTCAATTTTTCTACTATTGTCAAACTATTTCTATCTTCTAAAAACAAGGTTGTAGCAAACTTTGAAAATTTGTCTATGAAAACTATAAATGAATGTTTGCTATTAACATAAATATCAACATGGACAATTCTGTTTAATGTTGATGGAGTTTCTGTAAGGAAGAATTTATTTCTTATTTGGTTTCTATCATATTTCGCTGAGGAACAAATTTCGCAATTATTAATTAATTGGTGAATTACTGTTTTGAGATTTGGATGATAAATTTTCTTTTTTATTCCCTGATAAGTTGGAATTATTTCGGAATGTCCTACCTCATTTTTATGGAACAATGCTATTTGCTTTTTTAGGCTTTCGTCGTCCTCTATATACCTAGCGATGTAACCTCATTTTACAAATTTCAATATGTTTCTATCAGGGAATGTCTCGATTATTTTTTGTTGCAGTTCATTATATTCTCTATCACTAAGATAGGAATAAATTCCTATTTTACCTTTTTTAAATATTTCCTTAAGATTACGCTAACATTTCCTTCAAATATGTCGTTTTTGTCGATTTAAATTCTAGTATGTTTAAAAAAAAAAATTCAATTTCTCGTTCTTTGCGCTCTAAGAATAATATTTGCGTCTTAAATCGGTTAACTATAGTATCTAAAATAGGAATATGATCTTCCATATTCTGTTCCTGAGAGTGGATGGTTTGGACATCCTCGGATGCATTAACTTCTTGGCTTTCCTCAAGATTATTTAACTTTTTAAGTTTTTCGTCGGAAACCTCTTTAAAGACTTAATTGTTTGTGTCCAAGTTTGCAACACTTCCTGAAGACAATGAGTTAGTTTCTAAGTTTAAATCAGCTTGATCTTTATTTGTTTCATCGTCGGTTTGGGTAATAGCGTTTATCTCTCTATTTTCAAGATTTATACGACTTAAGAAGTCTGCAATAACGTTCTCCTTGCCCTTAACATAACCGATCTTTATGTCGTATTCTCCTAATTGTAAAAGCCATCTCTGGAGTCGAGGGTTTATATCTTTTCCAGTATACTTTGAGTGAAGCCATTTGATTGGCTGATGGTCTGTTTGTAATTCGAATTCCCTTCCGAACAAATAGGGCCTAAAGTACTTGACACCCCACACTACAGCTAGCAGTTCTTTATCAATGGTGGAGTAATTTAGCTCATGGTTTTTCAATGTTCTAAAGTCATAAGAAATTGGGTGGCCATCTTGAGTCAAAACTGCTCCGATGGCAGCATCTGTCACGAGTTTAAACTTTTTAGCAAAATCGGGATATCTAAGAATTGGATGATTGGTTATCAGATCTTTTAATTTTTCGAAAGCGGCAATAAAACTAGGGTCATTAGGGTTTATTCGAGAATTTTTCTTCAGATATTTCGTTAAAGGATGTGTAATCTTAGCATAGTTCTTAATGAACTTCCTATAATAACCGGTGACTCCTAAAAAAGATTTAATTTGTTTTTGCGATTTTGGTAGCGCCAAGTTTCGAATAACTTCGACTTTTGTGGGGTTTGGCCGTACACCTTCAGGTGTTAAAATATGACCTAAATATTCTGTTTCTCTGAGGAGAAAGTTACACTTATCTATTTGCATTTTTAATTTTGCCTCTCTCAACCTTTCAAATATTTTTCGAATGTTAGAAATGTGTTCTTCTAGTGATGTACTGAAAATTAAAATGTCATCGAGGTAAACGACACAAATTTTGTTAATGTAGTCCTTAAGGATTGAGTTCATCAATCTTTAAAAGGTTGCTGGGGCATTTTTAAGCCCGAACGGCATCCTGACATACTCATAATGTCAGTTTGGAGTAGACAAAGCAGTTTTCTTTTGATCCTCAGGGTTGACCAGGATTTGATGGAATCCTTTCGCCAAATCCAGAGTGGTGAAATATTGGGCTCTTCCCAATTTGTCCAATATATTTTCTATATTGGGAATTGGGAACTTATCTTCCATCGTAACTTCATTCAGTTTTCGAAAATCGATAACTATCCGCCATTTCTTTTTCCCGGAATTATCTGACTTCTTTGGAACGATCCAAAGAGGAGAATTGTATGGGGAACTACTTTCTCTTATAATTCCTTGCGAAAGCATTTCTGAAATTTGTTTCTCTATTTCTTCCTCATGGATTTGAGGATAACGATATATTTTGGAGTATATTGGTCTACTTGTGATAGTCAAAATTTCGTGTTGCACTTCAGTAGAACATATTAATTCGTCACCTTCCTTAGAAAATAATTCTTGATAATTTTGCATTAAATTCTTAATTAATTTACTTTCGTGAGCATTTAAATGATTTAAATTTATACAATTGGTATTACATAACTCGTTAATTTCTAAGGGAGTAATTTGGTTAATTTCATAGGGGCAATCATCCTCAAAAAAGATTTTGGTACCGTTTATTTCTAACTGTCTTTCCCCCAGGTCTACTTTTGCCTTTAGATATAATAACAAATTTTGGCCAATAATTGCGTCATATTTCCTACCATTCAATGTAAGCATTTTCCATGCCATTGTTCCTTTAGACAAAAATTTTTTTGGGAGTGGGGTGAAAACCTGACGGTCTACCAAATTCATGCCATTGATTGTAGAGTAATATACAAGGTCTGAGAGCTCTAATTCGGGGTAATGTTGTAAGAAGTTGGGTTTTATAATGCTTGTTTCAGAGCGGGTATCAATTAAGCACCTAATTTTTTGATTACCTATAGTAAGAGTTACTACCGGTAATTTTGAGCATGAGGCTCCATTAAACAATTTTCACGTTTTTCGATGTTTCCTATCTCCATAGGCTGAATACGGTTATAGGCACGCGTCAAACCAGAATAAGAGTTATTTTGATAATTGCCAGATCCACCTGAATTATATGTTTGGTTAGTACCTCTAAACTGGTTATTCTCTTGAGGCTGATTACTAATTGTATTAGAGTGACTATTAGTGGCATTATAATTTCTTGTATTATTATCTTTGTTGTTGTTAGTTCGATACCTGTTTTGTTGAAAATTGCTGTAACTGTTAGTGTCGTTATTTTGTCTTCTATTATTTCTAAATGTCTCGCCATAATTTGGTGTTCTATTTCCCTGCCTGTAAGTTTCAGGATTTAATTCCTTGTCATTATTTTTAATAAAAGATTTTTGACTTCGATGAACGGTACCGATAGCCCTTTCATTATCAAGTAGTTTGAGCTCTGCGAATTTATTGTATACCTCTATCAACTTACTATTTTGTTCCACATTACCACGTACTAAACTATCTAATTTTTCCATAACGATTCCTACCAGGTATTTATCGTTATTTTCTGGAGAATATATTGTTGATTTATCACCTTCTTCTTCAAAATTATATAATTCATTTAATTGGTAATTAACTGATCTAACCTTATCAAATAATTGTCTTAAATTACATACCTTAAAATTTCGGCATTCATTAATTAGTTCTCCGTAGTCCTTGCGAGGTCGAAAGTGTAGCTTCAGCTAGGATTGTGCTTTTTCCCAGGTTAAACCGTCGCCAAGTCGTTGTACACATCTCTTTGCTTCGCCCTGAATTTTCTCGTTCAGTATCATCTTGATGACATATTGCTTTATTTGCTCGCTATTACACAAGTCCAATGCGTTATTCACAGATCCGATAAATTGCATTAATGTAAAATCATTTCTGCCACTGAATGGTTCCAAGTGACGAAAATGGTTTAACACTTGATCAGTTGACAGTTTGAATATATTTCCGTTGGGGTTGATTTGGTCTGCATTTGGTCGATTTCCTGTTGACTGGCCATCGTATTTAATTCCGATTCACTATTACTATCACTGCCACTGCCAAAATTACTATATTTATCGAACACTTCGTTTCTATTGTATTTCATAAATTTATTAACCTATAGGACACTAGTTCACTGGTTTTGTTTTATTATTTGTTTGTTACTACTCTTGCAGATAGCTACTTATTATTTTTTTTTTTTTTTTGCAACAAAAATGGTTCTGCCAGTTATGTTTTTAGTTCTCTTCAGAGAACACCAAAAAATATAAGCAGAAAAAAAAATAAGAAGATCACAAAAAGATTCAAACAATAAACACTTTATTTTTATATTCTTAGTTCTACATGTTTGAACGGTCGAGACAAGACTACCTTAAACACTTTATTCTTATTTAATTCGCCGTAATCATTCTCGGCTGCAAAAAATGAATTTGCTGTTATTGCATTTCCTGTTTACCAAATATTATTTGGTGTCAGCTTGATCAATTAAATAAATAAATGCTATATCAACATGTTTCATTTATGCTGTGTCGAGAATGACTTAGGGTTTTCTATAAAATGCAATATTTCCGGCCTGACTTTTCCTGTTGGCATCATGTTACCGGAACTTTGGGATGTAACTCGCGAAGTTTTTGATTTCATATTCGACTGTTGCAATTCCTAAATCTATAAATAAATCACGGTGCATTAACTACTGATCTTAGCACTTTATTTTCAAAATTTTGTGAAATATTGACATTACTTATTTTGGTACAACCCCAGAGTTGTATTCCATATGTCCATATCGGCTTTAGCACTTGCTTGTATAGAAGCAGTTTGTTTTCTATATTAAGCTTGGAACGTTTTTCAAGTAACCATTACATTTCTCTGTATTTGGTTTCTAGTTCTTTACGTTTTTTCTTCACGTGCGATTTAAATTCTGAATATTCATTTCCGTGTTTGACTCGGAAAAGACGATTCGTCAAGTATTTTTCCAGAGTATTATATAAGTGTTCCGGCAGAACTTGTCGTAATTTATATTTCAATCCTTCATGCCAGACCTTGTCAAAAGCTTGAGAAACATCAAGGAATACGCTCGAGCAAATCTTTTTTTCTTCGTAAGCTTTCTCAATTAAATTAGTTATTCTATGCCCTTGGTCTATTGTTGAGTGCTTGGTTCTAAACCCAAACTGGTGATTGGGAATAAGAGATCTTTCTTCTATAACCTGCTGTAATCGCTTAAGTACTATTCTTTATTTTTTATAGGTCTATACGATTTTTTATCATTCGGCGGTTTTCCTGATTCTGAATCATTATTACTTCCGCGACTTTCCATTGACTCGGAATATATTCTAGTCTTATTGCTGCGTTTATAATGTAGAGGAACTTAACTAACGCTTTTCTATGTAACGATTTCAAAAGCTCTCCTGTGATTAGGTTGTATCCAGGAGCTTTATTCGGTTTCAGTTTCTTTATTTCTTGTTCAAGTTCGGTCAGCCTTGCATTTCTTACTGAGTAATTGTGAAGTGCTATATCCGACGCATTTTCATTTCCAATAAGCGCTTGTCCATCAAATGGTTTAAATGTTTCTTCTAAATGGGCGGCAAAGACTTCTGCTGTGTCTTTATCATTCTTGGCCCATTCGTTGTCATTTTTTTTGATTGGGGCCGCTTGTATTCTCGGTTTTTTAATGCCTTTTATAGCTTTCCAGAGCGAATAATTGGAATCTTTTTCCGCTGTTAAGCTTTCAATGCTGGTTTGTATTGTCCGATTTTTAAAATCAATAATGGCCTTTTTTAGCAAGTTACACAAGCGATTTAAATGCGATTTATGTTGCGGAGCACGAGTTTGTTACGATTTTTTACGCGCTTTTCTCTTCTCCCTTACCATTTCTTTTATTTCCGGTGGATATTTTTGGGCATGATTGATCGGCGTTTTCCTTTGATAGGGTGTATTTTTCCACGCGGCGCGCTGCAGAACTTCAACAAAACGATCAACTTCCATTTCGAGTTCAGAAGACGCCCTAAGTGATACTCTCATTTCGATATGTTCTTAGGCGTTCGCTCATCGTTAGAATGATAGGGGAATGATCGGAAGAGAGATCAAAACTTTCATCAATTTTAATACAGTTGTCCGGTATTCCTTTTACAAC
Organism: Pocota personata; assembly: GCA_963082735.1. Lineage (NCBI taxonomy): Eukaryota > Metazoa > Arthropoda > Insecta > Diptera > Syrphidae > Pocota > Pocota personata. The sequence continues at coordinate 83,681,965 of OY720429.1, forward strand.
AAAGAAATCGATCAGATCGGGTATTTTGTTGCTATCAGTCGGCCAATATGTTGGTTTACCAGTCGAGTGAAAGTCGCAACTGTGTTGCATGCAGACGTTGTAAAGTGCTCTGCCTTTTTGTGAGACACATCTTGAACGCCAGAAGGTGTGTTTTGCATTAAAATCTCCGCCAATAATAAAATTCGGTCCAAGAGATTTGAAAATATTTGAAAAATCATTTTTTTCAAGCCTGCAATGCAGTGGACAATAAATAGACGAGACATTGAAAGAGTAATGTCCATTTTTCACGCGTACAGTGCTCACTTGCATTGTTTCAAGCTCTATCATAATCTCTTCAGAGTGTTCGATGCAATCTTTTATGATTAAACACGATCCGCCTCTGGCCCTTTCCGACGGGTGATAAGCGTGATAGGTACTGTATCCAGTAATGTTTACATGCGATAGTTCCGTCAGGTGAGTTTCATAGATCAAACATATGTCAATGTCATTTTCTCTTAGAAATATTTCTAGCTCTTCTGGTCTTTGTAGTTTCGTTATGTTCGTTTTGAAATGCTCCTGTTGTTAAGCTTATCTTCAAGCTTCTCCAACCTTTCGACAATCAGCATGTTTGTTTTCGTTTGCTCCGCAAGCCTCGCAAGGATAATGGAAAAGACGTGAGATACTGGGTTTTCCGAATTATCAGTGTTCGTCTTTGTTGATGTTGATACTTGAGCACGCGTCTGCATGTCAGAATCTGATGGCTTTTCTTTAGGCGCTTTTACCTTTACTCGGTGTGGAATTTGATCGGTGTTTGATGTCGCAACTTGGGCGTACGTAAGCGCGCCAAGGTCGGCTCGGTTGTCTCTAGTCACCTTTCTTGCAGCAGTTTTCGACTTTTCCCTATTTACCGGTTTTGAAGGTGGGTTTTGCGGCTTCATAAGTCGATCTCTTCTTTTTTGCAATTCCTTGGCTACTTCACAGCCTCTGTAATTAGCCGGTTGCTTACCATTGCAGTTAATACCCGCTGCAGGGGTTTTTTTGTTTACGCCACACTCTTGACTAAGATGTTTACCGGCGCATTTGACACATCGCGGTTCTTTTCGGCAATACGTTTGCGTATGGTTGAATCCTTGGCATCGTTTGCACTGAGGTATCAACCTTGTATTCTTGCGCATGGGTTCGATTTTAACTACGACATTCAGAATTGTTCTTATTTCGTAAATCTTATATAAACTCTCAGCCTTATTAAAGGTTAGCATAAAAGGAGGAAGCTCGCGCTTAACCATCGTTTCCTCGCCTTTACAATTTTTGCTTTTCCTATTTAATTAAGTTTACCGCATCAAAGATTTTAAAGTTTTTGTTCTTCAAATCATGAACAACATCTTCCTTTCGGCATGAGGCATGAAGTCCTCTAGCTACGACTCGTACCGGTCTTTCAGATTTATTTTCATACGTATACCACTGCATTCTTTCAGTATTCAGTTTATTAGATACTGAGCGGTAACTGTCTGAGTCCTTTACGTTTACTTTCCATTTGTTGTTGTTGAGCGATGTTACTTCAAAATCGGATAGCAACAAAGGTTTGAGAAAAGAATGCAGTTTATTATAGTCTGCAATTTCAATCACGTATATTGGTGATGGTGGTCGTACCTTATTTCGTGGATTTTCTTCGGCACGCGTATTTATTTTATCAGGCTGTTCTTTACCTTCTCGTTTATTTTGCGTGTTTTCTTGCCTCGTTAACATTTCGGGCGAAGAGCCAGCTTTTCGTTTCTTGACTGGTCGTTTTTTTAGAATCCAATTGGTTTCCCGACTTAGTTCTTCATCATCCGTTTTATAATCCTTGTTATCGGGGACGTTTGAACTCGCAGCAGACTCATTACGAGGTTTCGATGTATCATTAAATGCTTTATTTTCTGCTTTAAGTACATTTAATTGCTTTCTTAGTTCTTCGCAGAGAAGTTCCATTTTACTTAGCCTGGTCCGGAGTTCCGTATTTTCGTCCGTTAGGCTTTGAATTTTCGCTGAAGTCCGTTGTTCGTGCGCCGACACTATCGATGTCGCCGGACTTCTTGTTCCGCACGTTTTTATGATAGATCTTGATGTTGGTGATCTAACTACCCTAGTACCTTTTTTAAAAGGGTCAGATGAACGCAATAAATGGCTCTCCCCGGAATCCGTAGAGCCTACCTCCGAAGGGAGTGGATTTTCCAGTGTACCTGGACTGCCACTTGGGGTATTTATATCTTTTGTTTTGTTCATTGCATGTTTTTGTATACGCCATACTCGGTATACAGAGGGTGGATTTTAGTCGCCTCTTACGACATTCATGCCTACCTCGGGTATATTCTAACCCCTACCCGAAGGGTAGTTATGCGTTGATCTAAAGAAAACTATCAATAAATTCACTGATATTCAGCAATATACTCTGAATTTACCAATTAGGTTTAGTCACTCAAATATTTTGATCAATTAATTTCTTCTAAATCAAAAAATAAATGCGGTGTATTTATTAATTGATTTAGAATATTGGGAAACTTGTCTTTAATAGTATTTGACTAATACCCAGTAATTTCACCGTCACGCTTAGCACATGCAATAGACTCAAAATTACCCCAACAAAATTAGTTTGGGTTTATTAAAATCAAATTCTGCTATCCTGGTTGAATTACATCTAACCAATCCCTCCATAATAAACATGCTGCTTTAAGTTTTTTTTGCATTTGCACTTTTACTAGTAAACTGCCTAAGATCCAATACCATCCCTGGATGCATTCTTATGGCAGTTGGTTGCTCCAACATGGTGGTTGGATAAATGTAGATGTTGGCTGCTGTGTGGATCGGAGAGATCTGACTCCTTCTGACCACTTTCTACTCTTTTTTATTCTTCTTTTTTCTTTCTTGCTCTTTGGGTTATCTGGCCAGACTCACATGTCTGCTAATTAATAAAATCGATTACCAACAAATTAAATCGGGTTTCTTTTAATATATCCCCTATATTCTGGTGCCTCCTGTGAGGAATTACAGGAAATACTTATAATTGGTTAATTGGTAATTGGTCCATTGTAGCAGAGGTATACATGTACAACAGCGCTCTACAAATTACTTCAACAACCTCTGGATTGATCCAAATCTTCAGGCAAGGGTAGTGTGGAGAAAGTGTTCACAACTTTCGATTCCATCTTATTGGTACGATTTGCCGCTTCCAATGCAATACGGCTTGCACGCGACCGCTTGGACGGGAGTAACTTCAATGCAGCCGCTGTTAATCAGTTGAATCAGGAACTCAAGTCCATACCGCCGCTTTATACTCGGTGGAGGATTATGGGAATTATATTTCCTCAAACGAAGGCTCTTGCAAATTCAATTTCCACTAGTGGATGCGGCACCACGCAAGCAAGATGCTGCAGCACTTACAACAAATATCAGAACTTCTAAAACAGATGAAGTCCCACCAGATACATCATCCAACAAATGCTCTATCGTTGAGCCTCTGGGTGCTAAGGAGCCAGATGCCACCAATATATCCCGTCGTTTCATGACTCACTGCATAATTGTCTGGCCTTTATAAATACCTTCGAAATCATGGTGCACACAATGCATTTTCCAGAGGCCTACAAAATTGGTAAGTTGCGACAGACTGCAGATCCGACGAAAGTACCTCTCATAGGTGGTATGTACTCTGGCTACTACGAGGAGGTATGGCAGACGTTAAAGGATCACTTTGACAATCAAAGCTGTTGGCTGAAATCCATGATTCCCGTTTCCTCAACGTGAATAGTGCATCGGACGAGACAGCGAAGGCTGTTCTTGCAATCATTGATAGCGTGCAGTTGCCTCTTGATAAGTGGGATGCTTTGTCAAAGTTTCCCTCTCTACGCAGCGCGAGTAGTGTGCGAGTAGTGTATGGGTTGCCCCACCAATGACATTCCGAGGTTGTCGGACTTTTTAAAATTTGTGCACAAGCGAGCTAAAAATCTCACAACCGATATTCTCTGTGTGTTAAAACCAGCAGAAACTTCTACATCACGGCATTCTTGTGGACAACAGTCGGTCCAGTCCAATTAGACTAGTTTGCTTTAAAGATCTATGCGTTGGTCCTTCCATCAATTTCCTCAGCAACTCCAATCGTACACGTAGACGTTATTATTTGGATGGTCTTTAGTTGGCTGATAAACATTTCGTTACGCCTGCCATCATTGTTGTACTTGTTGGCGCAGATGTGTGGGGCCTTATTATTGAAGACCTCCATGACCCCACCCTGCAAAGCTTCAGCGCACGATTCAATTAAGATGACGTTTAGAGGAGCTGTGCGAGTTTAAACATGTAGGAAAATGGCTTTTAGTGGTTTCAAAACTCAATGAACTATCGAACAAATTTTGATTAAATTCTTTTTCTAAGTTTACCATACACATGCTAGAGGAATGGTAAATTGAACAATTTATTTTTTTGTAGATATTCTTTTTTTTTGTTTTTAATACATATAACTGCGTTTGTTAAAAATTATAAAAGCTAAAATTGTAAATTCAAAAAATTGGGTACAGGTTTTAGACTATAAATAAATAAATATTTTGGCGCTAACAGCCCAATGCAGGGCCCGACCTAGCTTCTCGCAGTCACCCATGCTAATGGCCTCAGAAATGGTTGGGACATATAGTTACTCGTATATGCCGTTTCCGAAGGGCAATTTTTAATTTTTTTTTTTTTTTTTTGATTGAGAGAAGCATTTTCATGACAGTTTTACTCTCGGATGTTTGTCAGACGTTCGCGAGAGGTGGGACCGTGAGAAAACTTATTTTTTTATTTTATTTTCGTGTTTTCTTGGATTCAAAACTTGAACTTCTCGCTCAGTGATCGCGTACTTAACCTCTGATCCTCGAAAGCCAAGGAAAACAAGGAAGGTTTTAGACTATGGGCTCATTAAAATGGTGTGTGATATTAAAATTCATTCGCGTTTAATGACGCTTAAAATAGATAAACTACACACTCGGGCCCGTGACTAAGTGCGTGCGCTTTCCACTAGTTAATCGCGCACGCAGCGTTTTTGCGTAGTAAGAGCGTGCATGTAAAGGGGAATAATGAGTCAACATTTTTAAATTCGCTTCCCTAAAAGATAATCATTTTTGAACTATGAAATAGCTGGAGCAAATCCTTGATATACATATATATGTACATACATGTGTATGTTTTGTCCAAATAATTGTGGTGGAAGTATAGGTACAATATTCCCAAGAGTATTAAAGTATAACACTTTTCTGGGCACAATTATTGATAGTTTTTCAACTCTAGACGGATGGATATGTGCGCGACAGCAATAGGGTTTAGTGGTCTATTCACGAGAACCTTTGTAAACTAATTTCCAGAAAAAGTCCTGCAACAATTGTTACCGAAGGTCAAGGATTCTAGTGAAATATAAACAATACGGCTTAATCATCACCGTAAATGAGCTATAAGAAAGCAAAATGTTTTTTTTTTTTTCAAAGGAAACGCCCCGGAAAATGAGCGTGCAATGGACGAATTGTCTTTCGGCGAATTTTATAATTGTTTTCACTTGTATTGTTTTGGGTACTAAGAATTTTACATTCCAAATTTCATCTTTCTAGCTTAAAATGTAAGGCCCAAAAAGTGGTGACATACGGAAGAACATGGCTAGATCGACATAACTTCTGATGGAGATCTACTTTTGGAGATCTACCATTGTTATTTCTGTAAGTTGCATACGCTAGGGTAGAAAAACGGACGTATTCGCGAAAAAGCACACAGGAAACTATTACATAATCCGTCTACAAAGGATCGTATGATACTCTATCCCAAATCTTCTAACTCACCTCCTAGCTCATAATTTAAGGCCCACAAAGTGGTGACATTCGGAGAGATGGACAGGCATGGCTAGATCGATATAACTTTTGATGCCGATCACAAATTTGTTGGTTTAATTTTTTTTTAACCTGATCGATACTATGGAATCTGACAATAACAAGGCAAAATTAATATTTCCTTATTGGTTCTGCTAATTATTGGTTGAAACGTAACATGTAAAATTCTTTATCATTAGAATGAAAAGATGTACTTTACTCAATTATCCAAGAACAACTTTACACGTACGAACAATTCTTCTATGATTAGTTTCGGGTTCTTTTATCTCAGGATTTACAAAACCGACTGTATTTTACCAAACCTTTATTTGTATAACTTGCATAACATTCTTTACTACACATCTTCCCGAATTTGTCGAATTTTTCCACATAAATATTAAACGCTTAAAATCGTAACTAATCAGTAGCAAATGAAGATCCGTGCTTGGATCAGTGATGACAATGTACATATTATAATCTAGGATATTCAGACAACCAGGTATTCCAGAAATTATCTGTTTTAAATAATGTTGAAAGATAGCTGGGGCACTAATATTGAAACAGACCAATTTAAATGTTCACACCGAGAAGCTCTTTCGCACTTTCATTTAATTGAAATTGCAAGTTTTGATTTTGGAGAAAAGCTGAATTTCTTTCCATTATTTTTTTTTTTTAAATTACTAGTTGAGAAATATGTTCTGCTTTGCACATTTTTAATGTGAACGTTAAAATTTAAGAATTGTCGTTGAAAATTAATCAAAGTTTTATTCCTTTGGTTGATTTTCAACAACAAATGTTGAAATGTTTTGTGTTCTCTGTTAAAGGCAATAATATTGTTATTCTTTGTAGTTAACCTACCGACAGTGGTACTATATCTTCCGATTTATTCGTATCGGATTTTTCGTGACTTCTTGAGCCTTTCCGACATCTCGACGATGGATCAAAATTGTGCCTTTTCTCCCAATTTTTCTCTTATTGTTAAATTTAAATTTAGATCCAGGAGATATCTGCAAAGTCACAAGGAATCGGGAAAAATTTCAAAATCGAGAGACAAACGAGTTTATAATCATGTGGCCACCGATCAAATTCGTATCTATGGGGATGTTCCGATACTACTGATACTATACCAGTATCGATACGTTTCTTTATATTGCACTAATTTTCGACACTATCCAACGTAAAAAACTATTCAAGTTCAACTTTTTTTAATGCTTTTCTCTAAATAGTCGATTTGCTCCCATAAATACGAGTATACTTAACAATTCTTCTATGATTAGTTTCGGGTTCTTTTATCTCAGGATTTACAAAACCGACTGTATTTTACCAAACCTTTATTTGTATAACTTGCATAACATTCTTTACTACACATCTTCCCGAATTTGTCGAATTTTTCCACATAAATATTAAACGCTTAAAATCGTAACTAATCAGTAGCAAATGAAGATCCGTGCTTGGATCAGTGATGACAATGTACATATTATAATCTAGGATATTCAGACAACCAGGTATTCCAGAAATTATCTGTTTTAAATAATGTTGAAAGATAGCTGGGGCACTAATATTGAAACAGACCAATTTAAATGTTCACACCGAGAAGCTCTTTCGCACTTTCATTTAATTGAAATTGCAAGTTTTGATTTTGGAGAAAAGCTGAATTTCTTTCCATTATTTTTTTTTTTTAAATTACTAGTTGAGAAATATGTTCTGCTTTGCACATTTTTAATGTGAACGTTAAAATTTAAGAATTGTCGTTGAAAATTAATCAAAGTTTTATTCCTTTGGTTGATTTTCAACAACAAATGTTGAAATGTTTTGTGTTCTCTGTTAAAGGCAATAATATTGTTATTCTTTGTAGTTAACCTACCGACAGTGGTACTATATCTTCCGATTTATTCGTATCGGATTTTTCGTGACTTCTTGAGCCTTTCCGACATCTCGACGATGGATCAAAATTGTGCCTTTTCTCCCAATTTTTCTCTTATTGTTAAATTTAAATTTAGATCCAGGAGATATCTGCAAAGTCACAAGGAATCGGGAAAAATTTCAAAATCGAGAGACAAACGAGTTTATAATCATGTGGCCACCGATCAAATTCGTATCTATGGGGATGTTCCGATACTACTGATACTATACCAGTATCGATACGTTTCTTTATATTGCACTAATTTTCGACACTATCCAACGTAAAAAACTATTCAAGTTCAACTTTTTTTAATGCTTTTCTCTAAATAGTCGATTTGCTCCCATAAATACGAGTATACTTAAGTCAAGTGTCAAATTATAATATGGTATAATGCAATAGTTTCCTGGTTTTCTAATAATAATACATTAGGTTGAGCTTGGCACACTTTTGGATCACACTTCCTTTCGTGGGTGAATACTTTTAAGATTTGTGGACTAAAGAACTTGCCCCTTTTTTTAGCGATTATGCTTTGGTGAAATTCAATATTTTTTTCAGAAGACTAGGGACGTTTTTCTCATGGGAGATAATGAACAGGTAAGTCTTCAGATATATGAGTACTTCAACTGTCCTTTGTGTTGTTTTTTTGTTTATGCAGAAGGCTTAGATATATTTGGATTTATATATCCTATACTAGATATCATGTTGAATGGAAGTACTCTACAGATTTTGATGACTTTACATCATACGGATACAAATGTACCTACTAATTTTCTTGAAACCATGTTGAAAAATAAAATTTTATCAATTTATCCTCCGTCTACACCCCAAGCACTACCTAGTACCAGTGTATGGTCACGAGAATTGAAGGTGTGGATTCTCAGTGAGTGAGTGAATGTGAAAAATAAGCATTCCTTGAAGTCCTTAAAAAAAAAAACAGAACTAGAACTGTCCTACCTGGTTGCACCATTAAAATCAAATCCGCTCCAAATTTGGGACTACATGAAGTCAGTCTTCCCCAGCTTGTTTGAAATTGCCAAGAAATACTTGACAATAGTAGCAGAGCCGATTACTTTAGAAAGCCTATTTTTCAAAGCAAGAGTCGTTCTATGCGGGGACAGAGACAGACTTCTGAGTAAGAGGCGGGGTACACTACTATTCCTAGGGGCTTAAAGCGAAGGAAAATAGAGCATAGCATTTTGATTCCCTGTTTATAAATTTACGTATAAAATATACACCAACATACGATTTATCTTTTTTTCAAATAATATTCAAAAGTAACGATCTTTTATTTTGATACAATATCGGTATCGATGCTCTCCATTTGATACTTTCGCAACTCAAGTATCAGTACTTTTTAGTATCACCTATCCCTAGACGTTCTGCGAGCAGCCCTTAAGAGCGCAAGTAAAGAAATACAATCGCCCATGGTTTTGAAACCGAACCCAGCAAAATGAGGCTGACAATTCTCAGCTTCATTTTGCCCCAAGGGTCTGAGAAAAAGAATCACACAGAAAATAGTAAAAGTATCAAAAAGTATAGCTTTACAAATCGATACTTTAAGTAAAACTTTACATTGCACTCAACAAAAGAATTTATTTTCTTAAAAGAAATCTTAAATTTGGAAAAGAAATATCCATATATAAACGTACATGACTTTAATGATATTATTATTATTATTATGACTTTATTAACTCATAAATAAATTACAAAGTTAATACATATAAATAGCACTAACCCGAGAGTTTACGGCTGACACTTTAATGATATGTTTATTATGAACATATGTATACTCGTATGTATGTATGTATACAAGTTTCACATAGCAATTGATAATACAAATATTTTGATTTAATAATTTCATATATTCACAATAGTGAACAACATTTCATAACATATCATTAATTATACTCTTTTCCATAGGGTATAACAGATTTGATATATAGTCTGTAACATGGACAAATAATAACTGTAGACCACCAAAAGAATATTGTGAATATTTGTTGATCTAGCCATATGTCCGAATGTTAAAACTTTTTGGGCCTTAAATTTTGATCTAAAAAAATCAGATTTGGTACATAACCTTCCCAGTACCGAAGCAGTATAAGTGCAAGCATCTTTAAAATCCGTCAACAGACACGCCCACTTTTTAAAAAAAAAATTGCTTTTATAAATATTTTTACTAGAAACTGAAAAACATCACCTTAACGAAGTATATAGACGTTCACGTTCTCTACAATTCATCCGTACATTATAAATGCCACGAATACTTTTGTTAGTCGTTTTCTCGAAAAACCTATTTTGATTTCTCAATGCTATTTACGGTGATAATTTAGTCTTATTATTAATATTTCACCAGAATCATTGACTTTTGGGTACAAAAGGCGACTGTCACTCTCACTTTCTTGTAAGAAAAAGTCTTAGCTAGAAACTATGTGGTAAAATCTCACGCCCACTTTAATAGGGATAGGCTAGAAGAGGAGGGATAAGATATCATATGAACCGTACCAGGTGAATTTTATCTTCACTGTATGAATTTTATCTTTAATACTGTTGAAAAATGACAAAAAATGTGAAAAATATTCCAATATTCGAAATCATATTTCATACAACGACTACAACAGTAGAGGAAATGAAATAAAAATTTTTTGTTTTTTTCATTAATTGTTTACAATGTGGTGTACACACTTTTACATCGAGTAAAATATGTAGTATACTTATTTTACACCTAATCACTTAGTGCATCGGCATTATGACATTTCACCAATTATACTTATTGTGAACGAAAAACATACAGAAAAGTTACAATACCTGTGGAACAGATCGAGTGATACCCTGTCCCTCATCATCTCTTAAAAAATTGACATGGTGAAATATTCACAATAAGAATTAATCATCATTTAAATATCTTTATGAAATTTCCCCCCAAAAGTGGGCGTCGCATTATATCTGCATATATAATGCATAGGCGAATTATAGAGAATGTAAACGTATATATATATTTAGTTGAGGCGATATTGTTCAGTTTCTAGAAATAAAATATTTATAAAAAAAGGGCGTATCTTTTGGCGGATTTTAAAAATTTGTCCACTTGTTCTACTTAGGGTCTTAAGAAAGTTACATACAAAATTTCATCTTTCTAGCTTAAAATTTAAGACACAATAAGACTCAACCATCACCGTAAGAAGCTCTAAAAAGTAATATAGACGGATTTGATCCTCTCTTTTTTTTGTTTTCTTCGCTTCATCGGCACTTTAAATAATAAAAGTGGGTGGAGAGCAGCAATGGTCCATATATTCATATTGTCGTATTGATCTCATCCCCACGACAATATGGTTTGAACTACATTTACCGTGACACTCTGTGTACAAATATTGTAATGTTGAATATCGCATATGTATACGAAGATAAATAAAAATAAAAAAGACAATGCATGAGGATATGCGTACAATGTACCATAATGCAATAAAACCACTTTTTCCACAAGTTGTAATAAGTACCCACAAACATTAAATCTGAAAGATGTTCCTATGTATCTACATATACAAAAAGATATTAGGCACATCTTATTCGTCTTTACTTGCGTAATATTTACCAATTGTGTAGGAAAGCGTTAACAAATAACCAACAGGTGTAGAAATGTTCCTCAAACTGGTTAAAGTATGTACACACATATGATACATATGTATATTTAGCAGCAGAGAGGATCTACTCACTTCGAAGGTACACCCGGTCGATTACGAAGACTTATTATCTCCATTAACGAATAATATTTCGTAAACCACACGCGATTTTGTATAAATGCGTTAATATGCATATATGATATTTTATCAATTGTTCTCAAGCTTTTACACGGTCACAGTAAGCGGTTAAATATATATCCCTGAAATTTCATTTCATCATACGTAGTACATAGGTATATAAATTCGGACAATTTCATTTATTTCATTACTTACACAATTTCATTTCACATTTAATACAAAACTAGGATAAATGCTGCACTCCCAAAAAAAAAAATATAATATGCATAATATATGTACATATGTATATGCATTATTATCTCATTTTTCCCGATTGAATATCATTTTCCTTCCGAAACCTACCGACGTAACGCACTTCCAAAGAAACATCTTCGAACTGATGTTGATGAGATTGTCTTAGGATGTTCAAGTGTCATCCACCACATTGACTGCTAAAGGATGAAACTTGCGCAGTTCATTCGTGTAAAAGTGTTATCAAAAGAGCACGAGGTAGACATCAGATAAAAATGGTAAAGTTAGTTTCCAATTTTTGAAGGGTTTTTGATGGATCCCACGATTTATAGTTACTGCCATTCGAGTTGTTAGACGGCGTTTCGTTTTTGCTACTGCTACTACGAATATTGCACTATTTAACCTATAAATAAAGAAAAATGCGAAAGCGCGTCAACAACAATGACAAAAGGATAAGAAAAATATGTTACACTTGCGTGCCAATCATTAAAACGAAGGATAATAATGTCAGAAAAAATTTAATTGGGTCTATGGAAGGAGATGCGTGCGTGACCAGGTATCATTAGTTTTATATGGGTGCTATGCTTGTTCTTATAGACATTGAATGTACAAAATTTCTGCCTATGATGTCCTGTTGATTCTTCCCTAGTGGCACAGTGGAGTAAGAAGGAGATGTTGTACTTATTATTTTGTTGTACACACACATATGTATGTACTTTGATGTCCATTGAATAAATATGGTTGTAAGTGCGATATTCAATGTTTATGTAGCGTCTAGATTTGTGGGCACCCATTGTTTAAGTACCTATTCCGATGTGCTATAATTATTTAAAGCTTTGTAATAATAAAATACATAGTTTTTCCATCTTTTGCTTGAAGCTTTAGTAAAGGATGTACGGTTATATGCACATACTCGTAAATTCAATAACCCGAATTGACGCTGCTTAAAACGTTCAGAGTACTGCCTGGCTATCAACTTTTAACGTAATCGCCTAAAGCACACTTATTCGAGTTTTAAATAAAAACTGATAACCCCATCTTAATGAGGACATTTATATTTGTTAAGGTACCTTTTATACCCTATCCCAGGCTATAGGATATACTAATTTTGATCAACATATATTTTATAAATTTTTATTTTTTTTTTAAAGGAAATTTTCAAATCCTAGAGCTATCAGACTCGGTTTTCGATCTATTGTACTATCAGGCAGAAGCATTTAGATTGTACTCGTCTCACTTTTATGTTCGTGTTGCTATGGTTGCTGTTCCTCGCTCGGGCTCGAACCTGAATTCAAGTGTATACACTTTTAATATCTGCCATTAACCCATCCAGTTTTAAGACCAAATTACAATGTCGTGTCGATTTAGCCATTTCCGCCCGTATGTCACCACTTTTTAGGCCTCATTTGTGAGCTAGGAACATGAAATGTGGGACATAAACTTTCTAGAATCCGAAGCAGTGCAAGTAAGAAAATTGGCAAAATTCATCCACAGACACGTCCACTTTTACAAAAACGTCGTTTTCCTCAACATTTTTGCTAGAAAATTAAAAATATTGTTTATGTAAAATATGTAGACATTGACTTTCTCTACATTTTGTCCATATGTTCTACTTTTTGAATGCGTTTTCTTAAAAAGAAACAAATACAGCTTTTTCAAAAGAGTTTACGGTGACGGTTAAGTCTTATTATTCTGCATAGAAAGATATCATGCATCTGTTTTAAAAAATTCGCAACGCCACGCTCACTCTGTTAGGGGTGAGTTGAAAGATGGGCGATATGGTATAATACGGTCCGTTCTAGAAGGATTGCAACTTTCCTGTAAGTTTTAGATATAACTTACTAGATACTAAACATATGGCCTTAACGAAGTAAAGGTGTTTCGTAAATAAAGATCTCTACTTCGAAATCTGGTACAGTATTGAATGTGGGTCTTAGATATGAAGTGTGAACAAAATCCGTACAGCCGTTTAGGCTGCAGTCGACCATACATACAGACAAACAAAATTAAGAAACACATTGTTTTGAATTCCTTACATATACGAGTAGTAACAGATTTTATTTTACGAGGAAACTATACGCCAATTCTTTTCAAATTATTCAAGAATAGTAGTGATATTTTGTCTTCGATTAGAAGTATGAATTTTAAAATAGGTATAGATTTAATGAAGACAGGATCGCGCAAAGAAGATGGTAAGCTAATATTAAAACCTGTATAACTCCATAATCGCAAAAGTTGGATCTAAGGTTGCAACATATTTTTAGTTCGAAATTCAATGCCAGATCGGACCCTATGTAGAAAAAAAAAACAACTTGTATGTAGCCCTTGATTTTCTTTCAATTCGCACATGCCTGTACAAAAAAACACATTTTGCTTTCTCAAAGCTATTTACGGTGATGGTTATATTTTATTGCGAATGTCTCATCAGAATACGTGAACTTCGGTTACAAATGGTGACAGACATTTTCCGCAGCCAAATTCTTCTGATAAACAACAGTTTTTCTAAAAAAAACTCTTATCTGCGTTCGAATTTGAAAATTCACAATCCGATAACCCGTTATTAGGAATTGTTTAGAAGGAAGATGGTGGATAGAGTATCATACGACCCATTCGTATTGCTCCTTTCTGTGAGTTGGATGCATTCTCGAAAAAACTACTCTTTTCCGAAGCTGGACCAATATAAAGTTCAGGGCTTTATTAGGTTAGTTTGAAAATGTTAGACTGCCCTGGCTACAGCCCACAAATCTCAGATATGAAGTTTGAAGTAAACCTATTTGGCCGTTTAAATATTGTAGATGGATGGAGATAGATGAATAGCTTCGCAAAGTCCACTTTTTGTTTTCCTCCTTTTACAGAGATTAAGTCCAAACTCGACATCAAATATTTTCACTATAAATATACAACTTTTCTTAAACGACGATGTTTAAAAGAATGTTTTTAATGAACACTTTTTGCCCTGTGATTTTATTACATAGTCAAATATATTATTATTAGTATTTACTAACATGCAATAAATTGAATGTTACCATCTGTTTACCTGAATATACAGTGGCATGCGAAAGAATCGGGTCACTCAAATAAGTGTACAAATATACAATTTCTGTTGAGATACATACTCGTAATAAATATATTTTATTTCCAGTAATTTCGCAATTAAACATATTTTGAAAATTAATTTGTAAGGATTACTTTTGCAATTTTAATTACTTTAAGTGTGCAAAAGTAATGGGCCACCAAGTTTAAGCCACTACAGCTTCTTATTAAAGTATTATTAATTTATACAATTAATGACACAAGCTTGCTGATAAGTCTTTAAGAATTAATACTTATCGCCCCTTCCCTTTGCAGCAATGGTAGCAGCATAGCAAAGAGTCCTTAGGAATAGTCGCCCATTCTGCTGTTAGAGAAGAAAACAGTTCACTCTTTCAAGTTTATTTTATTCTGTACGTTCGATTTCCCACATCGTGCTTGATTAAGTTTAAATCGTGACCACTATAAGCCCCGTATATATTTTGAGCAAGCCCATTGCTTTACAAGTTTTGGAGTATGCTAGGAGTGATTATTGTTTTGGTGAGTCTTGAATTTCCTGTAAAGGGCCAACTGCTTTTAGAGAAAGTGTTTCACAAACCATTGTATCTTGTCTGCATGTCTTATGTACTGCTTTCTATCACTTCCGGATGGATTGAATTTGGGCTTGTTAAATAAAGCATACGTCCACTGCGCAAAACTCTTGTTTAGGTGTCGCATCCTAGCTAGCTCCAAAATATTTATTTATTTATTTATTTTTTATATGCACAATTTTTACACAATTTATGCAAAACAATAACCCAAAAAAACATTTTCATGAAAAAGCTTCTGTTGAATGGACTTTATTTCATTTTTGAAAGTGCAATAAAGTCCAAATCGAAGTGGAAATAAAATCCAAACAACAAATATATAGGGTACATTCCAAAAACTTCGTACCCACTCCGAATCCTACAGTGACCCCAAGCAGGGGGGTGCCTTTTGGACTTTATTTCACTTTTGAAAGTGCAATGAAATTACGTTTTGGAACTTTTTTGCATAAGACTTTATTTAATGGCATCGAGGTTTCCGGCAAATTTTCTTCAAAATGTGTTTCTAAAGTTGTAATGGAAAGACCCACTTGATGTTTACTTGTTCAACGTATCTTTATTATTAGAATGTAATTCTTATGCAGCTGTGCCGTTAACGCTAAAACTAAATACATTTGGATATTTAATTTTAAATTTATTCTTAATATTTGTTCGAGTTACAATGATGTCATTAAACACGAAGGCTCAACGTGTTAATAATACCTTCCCATCATCAACAACAAATGTCAAAATAAACACAATGAATTCATATATATGTATATATTAACAAAGATATTGTGTATATAAGAAAAACGTTTAACACTAAAAAAAACACTCTATTTTATGACGTTGATAGAATCGGTGGTTTTTTTCTTCAAACAGTTGTTCTAGCATTTTTTCATATACTGCTGCTCAAGCGCACGGTTATCAGTTCCTTTTCATCGATTTTTTCTATATCGACGTGATTGTTGTGCATGTCTTTTGATGCGCGGACACTTGCACTTGCCAAAGACTTTTTTTTCTAATATTTTGTAGCACAGTCGCCAACATTTGGTCCTTTACGAGCCTAAAACGAAAAAAAAAAATACAATATTAGTGTGTGAAGTGTGTGTTAATAATAAAATAAATAATTTGTAATTCACTTGCGGACATTTAACCTGCAAACCAGCCAATTACATCCAGGAGCAATTCAATCAACACAAGAAGTCGGTTGGAAGGATTCCGGAGCCGCTGAAATTGCCAAGAAGCTACGAGTGGACGTTCACTTAATTCTGCAAGTAAGTGGAATATTTTTTTTTACTTTTTTTTGTACATATAAATAAAGTAGCATAAAATACAAGTTTAATGAGTAAGGGTGTGTTGTCGAGTACGCTGAAACAGCTGGAGAAGGACATCGTCAACTTCAATAAGACCGGCTCAAGTAAGCGAACGTCGAACTATTTGGCAGGCCGCCTGTCACTGCTGGAAAAAACAATGGCATCAGCTACTATCCAGTTTCAGGGCCTCATAGGTGTCGACGATGCATAAAATGTAGAAGTCGAGTCAATTTTCGAGAAAATAAGGGAGAATTACTTTGACTACCGCAGCAGCTTGCTAGATCCTATCGATAAAACCCAGCCTGCGGCAAAGAAGGAGGAATTCAAGCCCCTAGAATCAACCACGAATACATGCAGGAGGTCGGACATCAAGCTGCCTAAAATAAATTTGCCAGTTTTCTCGGGAACTTATAAAACGTGGCGTGCCTTTCACGATCTCTTCTCCTCGTTGATGCACCGCAACACGTTGCTCACTGAAATAGAAAAGTTGCATTATTTAAAGTCGACTGTGTCTGGCGAAGCGGAAAACGTTTTGGCTCACCTGAAGATCGACGAAGGGAATTACGTTAAGGCTTGGAGTATCCTAACTGAAAGGTACGATCACACACGTTTTCTTGTCAACCCACAGCTTAAGTGCCTGTTCAACCACCCGTCAGTGACACAGGAACGAGCAGAGCCCATCAATGGGCTGTTGGATACGTCGCCAGAGGTGATTCATAGCTTGACGAACTTGAAGGTGCCCGCTGAGCACTGGGATGTGGTGCTCATTTTCGTGCTCCTGCAGAAACTGCCCACAAAAACTCAGCAGCTTTGGGTGGAGAAAATAGGCTCCAAGGAAAACAGTAAGGAGCTGCCGACGTTTGTGGAATTGAAGCAGTTTCTGGAAACTAGGTTCCGGACTTTAGAGGCATTAATTAAATAATGCACTTTTAAAAATAGATCTAGATAAACTTAAGTATACTACAGACCAAACTGAGGTGAAGTAAGAAATAGCGCTAGACATAGGCTCGTTCAACCCATAATTAGTTCTATGCAAAGTACGAAAAAGAAACTCTCTTTGCCGTATAGGTCTCTCGGGTGCATATAATGGAATTAAACCCAACAAGCATGGGCTTTTTACATGATAACAGAGGATGTCTCTCACAAACATTACATCATGGATCTTCCTCCTTGTCGTAAGCTTAGCTAAACTAAGTAGTTGGCATCTAGTTTTATATTCTGGCGAAAAATTCCAGCGCATTTTGAAGAAAACAAATTTAGAAAATCTTCTCTGAACTCGTTCCACCCTATAAAAAGGACACCACACGATGTCGCAGTATTCCAAAAGGGATCGAGCAAGAGCAGTGAATAGAGTTATTAGGGAGTGGGGATTAGAGAATTCAACTGTATTTCTTTTGATGGAGCCGACCATGGAATTCGCTTTAGTAATCTACGTGATCACAAAAAGTCAATTTCATTTCATTTCATTTCATTTTATTTCATTTATTTCATTTAAATAGGGTTGTACAGTAAGATAAAATCTTTTATAGTACTTAGTATTTTAAATAAATATATTTACAGGTTAATATAAGTAAACATAAATTACATAATTCGGAAAGTATATATATATATATATAATATAAAAAAAACAATTATGGAAACAGAAATAAATAAATAAATTAATTTAGAAGTGTGGAAGATGAGAAGTGAAGAAGTATTGCACTTTTAAAATTGGTAGGGTTAGAGTTATTTCTTATTCGCGATGGCAATGAATTCCATAGTCTGACAGCGTGAATAAAAAATAAAAGTGAAGAATTCAGGTATTGGTAAAGATAGGGTATTATGTTAATGGTTCGAGTTGATCGAGTGAACTTTAATTTACAAAACAAATACGGGGGGCACTTATTGTGAATGATTTTATGTAAAAATATACAATTCCTGGCATTGATGAATTCTTGCAAAGTGGAACCCAGCAGCATGGTAGTATAAACGGAGATATGGTCATACCTACGAAGTCCATGAATATACCGAACTGCATCAAAGCTACTTGTAATTTTCGCTGATATGAGACATCAAGGGAACAATATACAACCTCAGCATAAGATATAAGCGGTAAAATAAGAGTTGTTACAAGCTTTTGGCGGGTTTGTTTAGGAGTAAAATATGCCGTTAGCCACAGTTTACGGAGACATCCATAAATACGACCGATGACCACATTGGTGTGATTGTAGCCAGATAAATTGCGATTGTTTTTATTTTTTGTCCGCAAGCCGTATCTCAGGTAAGAGGTTGAGGTTAAAAATCGTATTTGAGATTGGAATTACTTGAGACTTTTCAGGATTTAGTTGTAAACCATTAGATAATGACCAAATGTTAATATGTTTTAGATCCTGGTTAAGTAAAGAAGCAAGTTCCTTTAAGTTGTTAAAAGGTTTGGCTAAATGAAGTTGAATATCATCTGCATATAAATGTACTGAGGAATGCTTGCATACTGATGGTAGATCATTTATAAATGCAAAACAGAATCGGTCCCAGTATTGACCCTTGTGGAACTCCTTGAAGGATTGGCTTTAAAGCTGACATTTTTTCACCACAGACAACTCTTCGCAGCCTACTACAAAGAAAGCTGTTTATCAGCTTGACAGCTCTAACACTGAAACCGAAAATGTTTTTTAGCTTCCAACAGAGAATGTTGTGATTAACTTTATCAAAAGCTTTCGAGAAATCGAGCAAACAAAGAAGCGAAACATACCCTTTGTCAAAGTCTTGTCTTAGTTCCTCAAATAAGTTGACCATAGCCGAAGAACAGCTGTGGTTGGCTCTGAAACCAGACTGTCGAGGATTTAACAACTGATAGTCTGACAGGTGTTTTAAAATTTGTTTTCCTATAATTTCCTCAAAGACCTTTGATAAACATTTTAAGATGCTGATCGGTCTAAAATCAGCGTTAAGAGACGAATTCGCTTTCTTGGCAATTGGTAAGACCCTTGCAATTTTCCAAGACTGTGGAAAAGTTGACGTCGCTATGCAGTGCTTTATAACGTGGGTTAGATGATTGACAATTTGTGGCAAAATTAGTTTTATAAACCGTATTGGAATGCCATCCTCTCCTATGGAGTCGGACTTAATAGCTGCAATACAGGTGCAAACGTCATTTTTGGTTACTTCAAAATCATACAGTCTTGGTAGCAATTGTCCTGAGTTCTGAACCAAATTAAAGTTAAAATTAGGTGTATGAGTCTCACTGCCAATAAAAAAGCTATTAAGCTCATCAGGTTCCAGGTCACAGTTAGTATTGTTATTCCTACTGGAAACGCCAATCTTGCGTAAATTACTCCAGAGTCTTTTCACAGGCAGAGAGGTGTTCAGCTTCGAGGCATAATAATTTTGCTTAGAGGTACGTATTATGGAGGTGGTATTATTTCGTGCCATTTTATAGGCAACCTAGTTGGTAATGGTTGGTCTGTGTTTCCATTTACTATACAGTTTATTACGGTTTTTGATAGTACTGACTACATAAGACGTAAACCAGGGACAAGCCTGGTTTCGAATGGTAACTGTTTTGTTTGGTACATACTGATTGTATAATTCTGACACAAGTAGTTGGAAATACCTTACTTTATCTACAGCCTTGCCAAGGGGCTGAAAAGATAGCAGTATTTAGCGCATCTACGTCGATAGATCTAAAGTCCTTGAACGTAAAAGATCGCGGTGAACAGGAATGCAAAAAGTTAATGTCATAAGTACAAAATAGGAGGTCGTGATCAGAAACAAAATCAAGTGATAACTGATCAAAAAGAAGAACAGATGATAAATCGGAAACAATGGTTAGATCAAGTAGGCTAGGTGAACAATTATGAGCAAAACGTGTTGGGTATTTATTCACTATTTCAAGTCCTAGTGACGATACTAAATCCCTCATTTGAAAGGCACGAGCATCATTTTTTAGCAAATCAGAATTGAAATCGCCACAGATGATGAGATGTTCAAAGCGCGCACAATACTCAGAAAGAACAGAGAAAAATGGCGCTGGGGAGCAACTTCTGTTATTACTATACACATGAAACTAAGCATTTTGTACTACCGTCATGTATTTCAACAATTATATATTCAACACCATGCTCGCTCGACTTATTAATTACATTGCATTTTAGGGTTGATTTGCAATAAATAGCTATACCTCCTCCTATAGTAACAGTAACTCTATCATTTCTAAAGTGGTTGTAGTTTGGTGTATTCAAAGACAGATCAGGTATTGTTGACTTGAACCAGGTTTCACTAATATAAACAACATCAACAGAGGAACTGGCAAATAAGTACTTCAAACACATTAAGGCTACGCGCATTTAAGTAACTTACTTTGAATCCATCACGACGTTTAGCAAGAACGTTTAACATAGTGCACGTAGATTTTTCGTTCACACTGTAAACACCATTTGAGGGTAGACTTCTAATACTCATTATCAATCAAAAAATAAAAAGAAAACAAAAATTGTACGGTTATTAAAAAAGAAAACAAAGTGCAATTCAACTTTACAATGAGAGAAAGACCGGTGGAGATTTTACAAAGAGAGCGAAAATTACAGAAAAACAAATTAGTTACAACAACAAGAATATTTACAGTGAAAAGCTTCAATACAGTTTTTTTTATGCCTGATCAAAAACAACACCAAGATCTTTAACCTTATTTACCCGAGTGAGATCTTTAGAATCGATTGAGTATCGGTGAATAATTGGGTTGAAGGATCTACTGAATATTGTTACGTTGCATTTCGCTATGTTAAGATGGTGGCAATTAACTTTACACCAACTTGAAAGCACATCAATATCAGATTGGAGCTTTATGCAATCGTTTATGCTTGATATGCTTAAGAACAATTTTAAATCGTCTGCATACAAAAGGCTTTGGCAGTAGCTAAGAACAGATATTATATCATTGATAAATATGATGAAAAGTAAAGGCCCTAGGTGACTGCCTTGAGGTACGCTTGAGCAACAGTGAAACGGGTTTGAATGAACAGAATCGAGCTTAACTAACTGCACTCTATTCATTAAAAATGAAGATATCCATCTCAGTATGTATGAGTGGAAACCAAAGCACTTCAACTTATGTATTAAGACATTGTGACTCACAGAATCGAATGCCTTTCTAAAATCAGTATAGACCGTGTCCACCTGACAACCCCTTTCGAACGAATTTAGTACAGACGATGTAAAATATACGAGATTGGAGGCAGTAGATCTCCCTGAAACAAATCCATGCTGAGATACTGAAATATGCTCTTTGACGAAAAATTCCAGTTTGCTTTTGACAATACTTTCAAAAAGTTTAGGAATGGCTGACAATTTACAGATTCCCCTATAGTTCTTAACATCCTTTTTAGAGCCAGCTTTAAAAATTGGAACTAAAAACTATACCTTTCATTCATCTAAAAAAATGCCATGCTTGAGCGACGTGTTGAAAATTTGCAGCAGTGGGTAACAAATGCTATCCTTACATCTTCTTAAGACAAGTACAGGGACTCCATCCACACCGGCATTAGTTGATGGTTTTAGACTGCCAAGAGCCAGAGTGATGTCCTGTAGGTCCAAATTAATGCGTCCAATATCCACTTTAGGATCGATATTGGTTATTGGTGTGAACTGAACATGGGCACTTTTCACATAAACAGATTTGAAAAATTGAGCAAACAATTCACAGGAAGATCCAACATTGTTCGATTCCGTGTTTTCGTATTTCATTACTTCCGGAATACCATACGTGTTACGTTTTTGTTTAATGAAATTCCAACAACTTTTACTATCTGTTACTAGCGTACTCTCGATATCGATGATATAATTTTTATGAAGAAACCTACTGAGCACGCTAAACTCTTTTCTAAAGGTACAAAAATCAATCAAGGTTAGCGAGTTCTTATACCGTTTAAGAGCATTATTTTTCAAGTTTTTCAAATGCATTAACCGTCGGTTATACCAGGGGGGCTTTGAGAGTTTCTTTGTGCGTGTTATCGGCACATACATTTCAAACCCTGCATCAATGATAGTTTTGAAACGAGCATACATTTCACTTAGATTTAGGCAAAGAAATTCATTAGTCCAATCAAATGAATTGATCCAACTATTTAAACCTACAAAATTTGCTTTAACGAAATTGAAAGTCCTAATGTTACAATCAACTGGCTTTAAAATATTGTAAAATTCAAATTCAAGCTCAGTTTGCTTGTGATGGAACGAATTATTAAGTAGTTCATAAGAAGCATACGATGAATTTACTTTAAGTTCTTTTACACAAACGAAAACAAGATCTAATAATCTGTTTAATGAATTATACATCGTATTGACTTGTGAAAGGTTTAAAGAATATACAAAATCAATAAAAGCATGTTCATAATCTGAATCAAAATTCGAAGGAATAAACATTTTATCTTCTTCAGACCAAGACCATTTCACTTCAGAAAAATTAAAATCACCTAATACACATAGGTACTGAGTTGCCTTATAAAAATTTTTTGATATGTACTTAATATTTTCAATATGTTTGAAATAAATATTTGCAACACTTACAAATCAGTTATTTTTCAAAATCAGAAATTACGACACATATTGTACAAATCATCTATACAACAATGCACGAAGGGGAAGCGCGATTATCGTCAGGAAAACGATTGAACACTTTGAAGAAGACCAGTAATGTACCGACGAATTCCAGGCAACCACGATATCAATTAAGACAGAACAAAACTTATTATCACTAACGTCGGTGTATAGTCCTCTAAAACATAAAATTAGCTCGGATCAATATAAATTCTTGATACAAAAACACAAAAACCGATTCATAATGGGTGGCGACTTTAACGCTAAACATACGCAATGGGGATCTCGTCTAATAACAACAAAAGGCCGTGAACTGCTAAAAGCGATACGAGAAGAAGGTTGTGAACCTACGTCAACTGGTAAGCCAACGTACTGGCCAACGGATAGAAAGAAAATTCCAGACTTGATCGACTTTTTTATTACAAAACAAATCTCCAGAAATGTACTTCATATCAAAGAAGGAAAAGATTTAAATTCCGATCATTCACCAATATATTTAATATATAATGACAGGGTAAACATGAAAAATACAAACTCCTACCTTGTAAATAAATTTACAGATTGGAATTACTTTCAAGCACTATTAGATCAGAATTTAAACTTCAACACAGTGCTGTGTAATAAAAACCAACTAGAAGATGAAGTATTGGATTTTACGGAACAAATACAAAAAGCTGCTTGGAAAAGTACTCCTCAGATAAAAAAGAAAGAAATCGGGTATAGTTATCCGAAACCAATACTTAACTTAATATCCGAGAAGAGGAAATTAAGGAAAAAATGGCAACAATCAAGATACCCGTTGTCACAATTAAACAAGCTTACAGAAATGATTCGCTTCCAATTAAATGAGCTCAAAAATAAAGCAGTTAACCGAAAATTACGCCAATAACAGCCGATAAATCGACCGAATACTCATTGTGGAAAATAACCAAAAATCTTAAACGTCCTATTCAACACAACCCACCAATTAAATTAAATAATTCATGGGCCAAAAGCAACTCTGAGAAAGCAGAAGCATTCGCCGAGTATCTGACGAATGTTTTTCAACCCAATGAGAGACAACATGTAGAAACATGGCCGGAAATCGAGCAACAATCCGTAGAAATTCCTTCAGTTACACCCTTGGAGGTAGAAATTATTATAGAAAAAGATCTCAAGAGGAAAAAGTCACCTGGCTATGATCTTATTACTGCTGAGCTATTACAACACCTACCGCCTAGAGCTAAGATTAAATTAACAATACTTCTAAATGGTTGTTTGCACCTGAAGTATGTCCCCTGCTTTGGAAGGTTTCAGAGGTTATAATGATTCCCAAGCCAGGTAAAAATTCGCACGAAATGTCATCCTACAGGCCAATCTCCTTACTGCCCATTTTGTCAAAAATATTAGAAAAGATCCTGCTGACGAGGCTTAAGCCATTTATAAACAGCGAGAATATGATTCCATCTCATCAATTTGGCTTTAGAGACCGACATTCTACTATTGAGCAGGTACATAGAATCACCAACATTGTCGAAGAAGCCCTTGAAAATAAAATGATATGTTCTACAATATTCCTGGATGTCGCTCAAGCGTTCGATAAAGTATGGCATGAAGGCCTACTCTATAAGCTCAAAACTCTTTTTCCTAGAGAATATTCAACAATTCTAGAATCTTATCTCACTGATAGATATTTCCGAGTAAAACAAGAAGATGCCTATTCTGCGTTGAAAGCGATCAAAGCCGGTGTTCCCCAAGGAAGCATACCCAACAATGTATTTACTATTCACAAATGGCATGCCAACCTTTTCGAATTGCACACTTGCTACGTTTGCTGATGACACTGCCATTCTCTCAGTTGGAAAAAATTAAGGAGAATCAACTCTAAACCTACAGAATGCTGTAAATACTATATCTGACTGGACCAAAAAATGGGGTTTAAAGCTAAATAGCATGAAATCTATACATATAAATTTCACGAACAAAAAGATTCAACATATTCCAATCATTGTTAATGGGATACAAATACCTTATTCCAATACAGCAA
Source organism: Pocota personata (assembly GCA_963082735.1). Taxonomy (NCBI): domain Eukaryota; kingdom Metazoa; phylum Arthropoda; class Insecta; order Diptera; family Syrphidae; genus Pocota; species Pocota personata. The sequence goes on from OY720429.1 coordinate 83,707,199, forward strand.
AGTACTTAGGAATGAACCTGGACGCTAAATTACGATGGAAAGAACATATAAAAAAGAAAAGAGAAGAGCTTAATATGAAGCTGAGAAAACTCGATTGGCTGATTGGCAGAAGATCTATTCTATCAATACATAATAAACTTCTTATATATAAACAAACATTAAGACCTATATGGAAATACGGCATTCAACTCTGGGGGTGTGCTGCTAAAAATAACATAGAAATAATTCAGCGCTTCCAAAATAAAGTCTTAAGATGTTTAGTAAATGCTCCATGGTATGTCAGAAACTACAACTTACATCGCGACCTTAAGCTTAAATCTGTTGAAGAAATGATCCGTGAATTTGCACTCAAGACTTGGACGACATATCAACCAGGAAGCAGCAAAACTTTGCGATACAACTGGGATTACTCGAAGACTAAAGCGAATTAAACCACACGAGCTAACTGGAAACAATGTTATCTAGAAGATACAACAGAAATGTAAAATAAGCGTGTATTTGTTTAATGTATTGTAAATATATTGTATATAATGTAATATATAACAAATGTAAACTACTCGTTAGTGTTAACTAGTTGTATAAGGAAATGTTGTCAATTTTATAACACTTCAATAAATAAAAAAAAAAAAAAACTAAAACAAGTCAAATAAGTTGAAAATGTGAGCTTACATTACAATACATAATTGCTCAACATCAGCAACTGGTAATGGTATTTGCTTACAAGCTACAGATGATCGGATAGCAATTACAATTCCCCCTCCACGGTCCTTGGTGGTTTGATATCTATCGAAACGGAACACGGTGTAAAATCTGCTGTTAAATATTTCCGACGAGAGTATACCCCCATAAAGCCAAGTCTCGGTTATGACGATAATATCATACATAAGCAGGGAAGAAGCAACGAAGATATCATAAACCTTAGACCTCATTCCACTGGCGTTGTGGTAAAAAAGTCTAAGAGATGACGGCTTATTCGACATCAGGTTAGTAATCGTAGCTGACGGCGTGTAGGCATTACTCAATTTATGTTGGACACTGCCAGACCTCCTTCGTTTTTTTGAAATGATTGGAATGGATGCAACTTCACTTAAACAGGCCAGATATTTGCCTCATACATGACATCTTTAAGTGCGACTGGAACACCGATCTTAAAGTTGACGAATCTTAGATTTGACTCTTCACAATCACGTTTGGTGAGCTTATAGCACGAAAGAATTGTTGGACTGACATTCATTTTGGAAGCTACGTAACTAGAAATAGCATCCGTGGTGGTAGATGGGCGAAAACTCCCCAGGTGAAACCATTTGAGTTTATGTATAACACCAATGTTACTATTATCACGATTAGTTCCAATGATAGCTTTTGGCACGTTGTTCCGATTCCAGCGAAGATTTGCTTTTACAGTGTCACCAAAGTTACCAGTAGAAACAGCAGAAATATGAAAGTTAGCCACATCAGCATCAGCTCCGACATCAACAGAAGTACCAGAAGAAACTGCATTAACAGTAATGTTAGTAACAGCAACAGCATTATTATTTGCATTAGCATTAGCAACAACATAGCCAAAGGAAATAACCGGCGATCTAACGCCTTCACTCTCCTCCAAAATCGTAGAAGCAACAACATCAACATTACCAGTAGAAGCAGCAACAACAACCTCAGCGGCAACCAGGCAAACAGATTCTTCAGTAGAACGATCAGCACTAGCAGACATAATAGACACACCTCCATGATCAGTGTCCGAATGAAGTGAACTGTTATCATTTGCAGTAGATGCAGCAACAACATCATTATGGGTATCAGGAGCAGTATCATCAGCAGCGGCAGCAAGCGCAACCTGATTAGCGCAGCTATCAGCATTGTCAGACACAGTCGACACACCTCCAAAACCTACGTCAGAGCGAGCTATACTGTTAGCGTTAACAATAACATTGCGAGCAGCTGCACTCTCTTGGTTCGCTTTTGTAACAGCAGCGTCAATGGTGTTTGGGTTTGCAACTTGCATTTTTCTTTGAGAGGACAGCTCAACGTAATTATTAATTTTTTTTACACTTGTTCTTCCTATGGAAAGGGAAGAAACGTTAGTTCTGTTCTTAGACGTTGATGAGTGTGCAGGATCATTGAACTTTAATTTTTTGCTTCGATCGAGTAATAATTTGTTGTTCGTTGTTAGCATCAATATTCGACTTCGATTTACCGTTTATGTTCTCTGCACTCTGAGAATTTTTAAATGTCTCGAATTGATATTTTAGTTCACTACTACAGAGGGAGATTATTGATTTTTTGCAAGCACACAGTCAATGAGCCACTAATGCAGGGATTACACCTCCAACATATATTAGCGCTTTTGTTGATTAATTTCAATGAACTATCAGAAAGATTAGCACAGGTATTGTGAACCCTTATGCAACAAACGCCACAAGAGATGGTATTTTCACTGGGCAGGTGATTATTGCACTTAGCACATACAAATGACATCGCAAAAAAGAGAGTAAAAGAAGAGCACGTCTAGACTCAATCACGACTCAAACAGATTAGTTTGCAGCAAGGGTCAGCATGGGATTCGGAAGTGCGGTCGCTTTCTAAAAATGAGCATCTCAGACCGGTGGCAGTGTTTGGGTAGGTTAGGCCTTTGCAGAAATTGCTTGGCCATATGTCAGTGCAATGCCCAACCGCTCGTAGGTGTTACTATTGCCAGCAGCAACACCATTCCCTTCTGCACAACACACCAAATGCTATTCTCCCTCCATCTTCAAATTCACAGGCTCAATCATTTAATAATTTTTCAGCATCCACCATGAACGCCAATGCTCCAAATTTTCAGCCAGCTCAAGAAGAACAGCCGTCAACTAATTTAGCCGTTAATGTGTTCCACGCAGCATCCAGAACCAATACGCAAGTTCTATTAGCAACAGCTATAGTGAACGTCAAGACGTCGTCAGGAGAGATGTTTCCGCTTCAAGCCCTACTGGACTCGGGCTCTGAAGCTACCTTCATGACTCGAGGTATCAGCTGATATTTTGGCGTAAGGTGCCAACCGCGCCACTAAAAACATACCGCCTTAAAACTGTAACGTTCGGCACAGCATCTGCTCCATATTTGACGATTCGCACAGTCAAAAAACTAGCTGACGACACAGAGGCTCAATATCCGGGAGCCGCGAAGATGATTCGGAAAGAGATGTACGTAGACGATCTCATCTCTGGTGCAGACACCATAGCTGAAGCTAAAGAAAGAAAAGGAAGAGGTTAAGGCAGCCCTCGAGACAGGCGGTTTTAACTTACGCAAATGGACGTCTAACGCATAAGAACCGCTCAAAGAGATTCCTGACCAAGACCGTGAGTTGACGTTGACGTGACACTCGGCATCCATTGACTTCCTATTGACGATTACTTTTTTTTCGCTGCACTCCGCGAAGCAGTTCACAGCCAACAAAGAGGTTCGTGCTTTCGACAATTGCGCGCTTGTTTGACCCCATGGGATGGATCTCGCCTTGTATCCTTAAGGCGAAACATGTCATGTGTCCACAAAATATCGTGGGATGAGCCTTTTGAGTCGAAGATCGTGGAAGAGTGGAACACATTTTCGAAGGAATTAAGGATTATTAACGAAATATGGCTGCCATATCCAGACAGCTGGAAGGTCAAATCGCGTCGAATTGCATGGATTCAGCGACGCATCAGAAAAGGCGTATGGACCAGCAGTCCATCTACGGGTTGAGGACGAGAAAGGTAAAATTCACATACACGCCAAATCAAAGGTCGTACCTGTGGTACCAGTAAGCCTTCCCCGGTTAGAGCTATATGGCATGGTTTTGCTGGCCAAATTGTTGCATTACGTCGCTCACATCATCGAGCAAAGGGACGTGAAGATGTATGCCTGGACTGATTTGACTATCGCACTGTGTTGGATCCTCGCACCGCTTTCAAGATGGGAAACGTTCGTCAGGAACAGGGTAGGGGAGATCCAGTGTCTGGCGGATGTCAGCATATGGAAGCATGTCCCAACATAACACAACCCAGCAGATTTAGCTTCCAGAGGTGTGCTCTCATCAGCACTAGTACGGTCTACTCTATGGTGGAATGGACCCTCTTTCCTACAATCGGTGTGGAATTTCGAGCTTCCGACACAACCATCCGATCTCACCACAGACGAAAGCAGGAAGAAAACCCAACGTGTTCATCGTACAGTCGTCACAGAAAATGCGATCAACCAGCTAATGCATCGTTCGTTGAACATCAAACGACTCATCAGGATAGTCGCTTACTGCAGGCGATTTGCCAGAAACTCAAGGGACCAACGCTCTAAAAGGACTTTTGGATCCCTTAACACCACGGAACTCGGCGCTGCAATAAAACCCATTGCTCGATGCGCCCAGCAAGAGATGTTTCCAGAAGGGATCCCTAAGTCCAGAGGAATCCATTTGTGGACGGAGCAGACACCGTTAGAATGGGCGGAAGGTTTCAGCACGCTGACCTGCCTTGCGATCAGAGACATCCCATTATTTTGGAACCAAAACACCATCTTACGACGCTCATCATCCGAGATGCACACCAAAGGACGCTGCATGGAGGAATCTAACAGATGATGGGCTATTTACGTACAAGGTTCTGGATATTTGGAATAAAGAGAGCTGTTAAAAAACACCTACACAGCTTCACCATTTGTTTCATTTTCCGGAGCAAGGCAGCCCATCAGCTAATGGGCGAACTACCTGCACCCAGGGTCACAAGATCAAAACCCTTTTTGCACACAGGCGTAGACTACGTACGGGCATGGAAAGTGGAACTTTATTCCTCCCACTTCGTTGTGGGAAGCTGGAGTGAAGAGTGTAAAGCATCACTTCAGAAGGATTGTTGGGAACGGAACTCTCACATACGAGGAGCTCGCCACGCTTCTAACCCAAATTGAAGCGTGTCTCAGTTCGAGACCCCTTTGTCCTTTGTCTGAGGATCCCGACGACTTCCAAACCCTAACTCCAGCACACTTCTTAATCGGAGAAGCAATGTTCACCGTGCCAGAACCAGACCTCACTATAGGCAAACAAGGGTATCTCAATCGATGGAAGGCAATCCAAAATCAGCTGCAGGTATTCTGGAAGCAGTGACAGCAGAAGTACCTGACGCGTTTGCAGCAGCCACCGAAATGGCTGAAAACACAACCACAGCTGAAGGTAGGAGATTTAGTGTTGCTGAAAGACGAACGACTTCCCCTGCCAAATGGAGTCTCGGCCGAATTCAGGAGACATACCCCGGATCAGGCAATATAACCCGAGTAGTCAAGATAAAAACCCAGCAAGGAGAACTCAAGCGGCCAATCACCAAACTTTGTCCACTACCCATCAACAACTCTCGACCTGAGACTTTAACATAATAACTGCGGTACGCGAAAATGCACAAAATTACCATACAGCACATACATATATCCGTCCAATGAAATTGAATTTATTACAAACAAACAACAATTACAGTCCATTCAAAATCTACCCAAATAATACTAAAAATAATACTTAAATAATTTGAATGTCAAAACGCACAAGTGGCATCACTGAACTAGTGCGACTCTCCCAATTGACACCAAAATCAAATTTCACATATACTTCATACAAGTTAACGCAACATAATATGCAGGCAAATCCAACACATGCCGCATTCAAATCATCGGGTCAGCAAGTCTGCTGAACTAAACACCGCCACACCGGTCATCAAATGCCAACGTCAGCAACGTTCCCACGATCGACGCGCTCCTCACATCAAGGTGCCAAATTGCAGTGACAGCGTTTATTAGGTATTTAAGGTAGAGATAAGTTATTCATGTTGTTCAGTTCATTTTAAGAGGCAGAACCTCTGCCAGTTTAAGAAATAAATATAATTTTTTTAAAGTAAATGAATTAACCGTAATTTAATTGGCGCCCGAGCAGGGACATAGGTATCGCGTTTGAAAGTAGAAGCCCTAAAGTAGCGCAATTTTCATTCGTGAGTTTAAAATCGATTAAGCCCTTAAGTAGTGCAAAAAAAATCGTATACTGCCTATGTCCCGGAACCCGTCGCAAACGCAGAGTGATTATAGTGTCCTTAAACATTCAGTGTCGAAAAAAAAGACCCTCAAGTAGCGTCGAAAGAAAAAAAAGGAAGAAGACCCTCAAGTAGTGTCGAAAAGAAAAAGAGACCCTCAAGTAGTGTCGAAAAAAAAAGAGACCCTTAAGTAGTGTCGCGAAGGACTTAGTTGAAAAGCAAGGTAGCAGTAAGGTGTAGTGTAAGACAACAGGGGTGTGGAAAATTCAAGGGCCCCCTAGTAGTGAAAACAAACGGGAAGCAGCAGCTAGCCGCCACCACCCAAAAGATGAGGATCATCATATTATTGTAAGATCTAATTATTGCAAATATTAATAACATATTATATAATATTAAATTTTCTTAATTTGACGTGAAAAGACTTTAAATTATATTGTTCTGTAGTGAAAATATCTTGAATTTACCTTAATTATCTTGATTTGTCTTAAATTTATCCTGACTATCTTGACATCTCGTTAAAATGACTAACGAAAATATCGTAAGACCTTCCGTTCTCGAACAACCTGCCGCTCAGGCTGCTCAAGTCGCTCAAGCTGCACATGCTGCTCAAGCGAATCAAACCTCAACTTCTTCTGGAAGACCCAACGAAAATCCTGTCATGAATCCCCCACTCCAATCTCTCATTAGTTCTATGATACGCGAAGCTCTGAGTACTGAGGGCCGCGCTCTAATTCATTCAATCTTAAACCCGTACGCGGATCAATTCACGGGAATTGATCAAACCATTTCACCAAACCAGAATATTAATGATCTCGATAAAATCCCGGATGTAGTACGTAGCTTACGCGAATTCTCTGGTAATCCAGGTGAATTTAGCTCATGGCGTAAAAGCGTAGAACGTATTTTAAAAATCTACGATTCCATCAAAGGATCGGCAAAGTATTTTGGTATATTAAACACTATAAGAAACAAAATAATTGGAAATGCAGACCACGTCCTGGAGTCTTACAATACTCCATTAGACTGGAACTGCATATCCCGATGCTTAACTCTGCATTATGCAGACAAGCGTGATTTGGGTACTCTAGAGTACCAAATGACGGCGTTGGTACAGGGTAACACGTCCATTCAAGAATTCTACCAATCGGTGTATTCGCACCTTTCACTCATACTTAATAAAATTGCATGCATGGATGTCAGTGCCGAATCTCTAAATTTGCTCATGCAAACCTATAGAGATAAAGCCCTTGACACCTTCATTCGAGGACTGAAAGGCGACCTTCCCAGACTTTTGGGAATGCGAGAACCTGTAGATCTACCCCAAGCATTGCACTTGTGTTTGAGGTTAGAAAACCAAAACTACCGCTCGCAGTACGCCATTGCAAGCAGCCATAATAGGAGGATAAATCATCCGGAACCACCACCAATTCCAGCAAGACGAGTAATCTCCAATCCAGTCCAAAATCGTCAACCATTTTACCCAGAATTGACTCATTTTGTACAACCACAGAGACAACAAGTGGCACCCCAATACAATGCAAGGCCCATTCCACCTCCGAGGCCCCAGAGACAGTTTGCACCACATCAACATCAGCAACAACAATATCAACAGCAACGTCCACAATTCTTTGCTACTCCAAGGCAACCACCACCAGAGCCTATGGATGCAGAAACAATCCGTACGAACAAGGTCAATTACATAAACAGACCGCGAATGGAGAATTGGCCTCCGGCACCAAAACGACCATCAGCTCCTCAATCTCATCAAGTCCATCCTACCAAGATGCAAAGAAACTTTCATCTGGGTACTATGACAGAAGATGCGGAATTCAACCAATATGAAGAAGCACAAGCCGACATGAACAACGTGACTGAATATGGCGAGTCTTTCCAGGAGTATATCGAAATGACTCAACCGGAAATCACCAGCTCAAATAATGTCACGGAACTAAGCGACATACATTTTTTAGACTAAGTGACTCTTCGCTGCCGTATTTCGAATGTGCAACGAAGAGTGGAGACATTCTGAAAATCTTGATTGACACGGGATCCAATAAAAATTGTTGTAATTCCATTGGTGGTAACGTTCAAGTAACTCACCATACTTTTATTAGTCTTTTTGGTCTCGAAAATATTAAACACAAATTCTTTCTCATGCCAAAATTAAAATCTTTCCATGCGATCCTTGGAAATGATAGCTTGAAGAATCTCTCGGCTGTCATTCACGCAAAGGATAACTACATGCTTGTTAATAATCAGTTAAAAATACGCATTAAACAGATGGCTTCGCAATCTGTGAATACTATAAATATCCGAACCGATCATATGTCTTCAAAACAAAAAAGCTTCTATTGATAAAATCGTGCACGACTTTCCCAAACTTTTCGAAGAACCAGAGGAAAAACTCGCTTACACAACAAGAGTAAAAGGCGAAATCAGAACAACATCTGATTCACCTGTATACACCAAATTTTACCCATATCCTATGTCCCTTAAAAGCGAGGTTGAAGAACAAATAAAGCAGCTTCTCAATGATGGAATAATTAGGCCTTCACGGTCCCCATACAATTCACCAGTATGGATAGTGCCAAAAAAAGCTGATGCTTCTGGTAAGAAGAAATATCGGGTCGTAATAGATTATAGGAAGCTAAACAGCATTACTATCCCGGATCGATACCCGATTCCCCAAATTAACGAAATCCTTGCACATCTCGGCGATAATAAATTTTTTTCCGTTATAGACTTGAAAAGTGGGTTCCATCAGATCCCCTTAAAAGAATCTGTATCGAAAAAACAGCATTCTCTATCAGTAATGGAAAATTCGAGTTTCTTAGGCTTCCATTCGGTCTCAAGAATGCACCGGCCATATTTCAAAGGACGCTTGACGACATTCTTCGTAACCTCATCGGTAAAATATGCGATGTCTACGTAGATGACATAGTCATTTACAGCAAGGACGAAGCTACGCATGAACAAAATATTCGGAAAGTTTTTCAAACATTACATGATGCAAATATGAAAGTTCAACTGGATAAGTGCGAATTCTACAAACAAGAAGTAGAATTCCTGGGTTTCGTCATTTCGCCTAACGGCATTAAAACCAATCCGGTAAAAATCAAAGCAATCCAAGACTTTCCATATCCGAATACCCTGAAGGAACTTCGCTCTTTCCTTGGCCTGTCAGGGTACTATCGCCGCTTCATTAGGGACTACGCCAAGCTGGTCAAACCCCTAACAGCCCTCTTAAGGGGGGAGGATGGACGATTGTCCAAAAACATTTCAAGCAAGAAACTTATCCATTTAGACAAATCCGCCAAAACAGCTTTTAAAAAAATCAAAAACACATTAACATCGGAAGAAGTTGTACTCGCTTACCCAGACTTCACAAAACCGTTCGAATTAGTAACTGATGCTTCTAACTATGCCTTTGGTGCTGTATTGTCACAAGGAGATAAGCCCATTATGTTCATATCTAGAACATTAAGTAAAACAGAAGAAAGCTACGCAGCCAACGAAAAAGAAATGCTAGCTATAATATGGGCACTTAACAACTTCAGAAATTATCTCTACGGGACAGCAAAAGTGATAATTCATACTGACCACCAACCCCTCACCTATTCCCTGAGCAATAAAAACAATAACTCTAAACTGAAAAGATGGAAAGCTATTTTGGAAGAGTACAACTACGAATTAAAATATAAACCTGGCAAAACAAACGTAGTTGCAGACGCACTTTCCAGACTTCCCACCGGAACCGAAATAAACTCCCTTACTCCAACAATACATAGTGATGAGAGTTCATCACATGGGCTGATATTCAGCGTTGAATCGCCTATCAATGTATTCAAAAATCAAATATTCCTCAATACGGGTAATACAAGCAATTACGAGTTTCGCATAGTTTTTCCCACATATCACAGGCATATTATAACTGAACAATCCTACACAACTGATAAACTTATTGAAATTCTTAAGGCCAGACTGAACCCTACAGTTACCAACTGCATAAAGACGGAAGAACGAATCCAGGGAATGATCCAAGAAATTTACAGAAATAATTTTGCGAATTATCGTGTAAGATTCTCCCAAGCAATTGTAGAAGACGTAACAAGTGAAACTAGACAAGAAGAAATCATCATTACCACCCATCAACGTGCTCATAGGAATGAACGAGAGAATAAACAGCAAATTCTCGAAAAATTATATTTTCCCGGAATGTCGCGAAAATTAAAAAGAATAATCAAACTCTGCTCTATTTGCAAAGAAAACAAATATGACCGTCACCCCGATAAAATTGAAATTCAGGCAACTCCAATTCCGACTTATCCTGGACAGATTATTCATGTTGACATTTTCTCAACCGAAGGCAATTTAGTGTTAACATCACTTGATAAATTTTCTAAATACGCCCAAGTCAAGAAAATACAATCTAAAGCTATTGAGGATGTTAGGCAACCGCTAAGAGAACTCATATTTGCCTATGGAATACCGAAGACTATAGTATTCGATAATGAGAAGTCTTTCAATTCCTCACCAATTATATTCATGCTTAAGAACGAATTTGGCATGGAAGTATTCACAACACCCCCATATACGAGCACATCGAACGGCCAAGTCGAACGATTTCATTCGACTCTTGCTGAACTTATGCGTTGCATTGGAAAGGAACAAGTACATAGATCCTTCACGGAATTACTTGAAACTGCAGTTAATGCCTATAATTTCACGATACATTCGGTAACACGTAAGAAACCAGTGGACATATTTTTCAGTAGGAACATAGACCCCCCTCAAATTGACAAGATTCGTTCAGAAGTGAAAGCCAAACTAGAAGACAAACAACAACATGACTTGACCTATCACAATAAAGGGAAACCCCCAATCAAAGATTACTCAACAGGAGAAATAATTTATGTCAGAAAAAATAAGAGAGTAGGATCAAAACTCTCTCCAAGATATTCAAAAGAAGTTGTTAAAGAAAACAATAAAACTACCGTTCTCACCCAATCAGGAAAGGTAGTTCACAAATCTCACATAAAATCCTAATCTCAAACTTTCTTTCCAGACTTTTACTGACCGACTGTTTAGGTGACGTACAAATACTGGACTACACGAACGCAAGACTTGTGGCTATTAACACCGGAACATCTAGAATACAAACCGGAACTTACAAACTAATTCATGAAATAGACTTATCCGTATATCCGCAAGCCTTAAGTAACATAGAATCGTACATGAGAGAAAACCTTATAACTTCCCATCCCAGTTTCTATCTTCTATCTCAAGAAATTTCATCTATTAGATCAATCCTTTCACGTTTAATCCCCAATCAGCATAAAGCTAAAAGATCGCTTGACTTCATTGGAAGCGCTTGGAAGTTCATAGCAGGCACTCCCGATAATCACGACTTCGAGATAATCAAGGAAAAAATAAATAACGCACTTGAAAATAATAATAAACAAACTGTTATAAATAACCTTTTAGTCAATAAAATCGAAGATATAATAAATAAAACAAATTCCATAAGTAAAATTGTAAAAGAAAATACAAATGTAATTCCTCTATTTTTTCATTTATTTATTGTTTTCAGTATAAAATACAGATTAGATATAGTAAAAGATGAAATAAAAAATATTATGTACGCTTTACATTGGGCAAAAGCCAATATTATAAACTCTTATATTTTATCAAGAAATGAAGTAAATGTAATCGAAAAAATAATAAATAATAAAGGTATATTATTCAAAGATATAGAAGAAGCAATGGACTTCTCAGAAATAAAAGTAGCTTTTAATAATTCTGTACTATTATACATTGTAAGCCTACCTACAGTTAATGGAAAAATATGTAATAAGTTAAATATTAAACCAGTAAAGAAAGAAAATAAAGCAATCAAAGTTGAATTTAATGAAATTTTAAAATGTGAAAATGAAATATATGGTATAAATGTCAATTGTAGGACAGTAAATAAGTTTTCAATCTGTAACAAAAACAATGTAATCAATATAAGTAACACTAGTTGTATACCAAATTTATTAAATAGCAAAATAGCGAACTGTACTGCAATTAATGGCCAACATATCCCAGCCCTTGAAGAAATATCATCTGACATCATTTTTCTAAACCAGTACGATGGAGAAATCATAATCGACGATGAACCGGTTGCCCTCAATGGCACATTCCTGATTAAATACTACAACAGCAGCCTACAAATTGGAAAAAAAAACATTCAAATCTTTCGAGTCAACGCATCTCAACCCTCTCCCAGCCATCCTGCAACAAACGTCAGCACAGCACCACGAAGTGGAAGAAACGTTATCGCTGGAGCTTATAAAAGAATTACATGCAAACAACACCCGCTACATTCAACTCTTGAGGACAAAAGTGGAAAATAGGACAGTAATGAGCATTGGAGTCTGTCTACTATTCGCACTCGTCATCATCATAGCCATAGTCTTCAGAAAAACAGTAGCAAGTACCAAATCAACGCTCAGCACCATCAACGCAGACTCACAGACCAAATCCCCACCAACATCTCCACCATCACCTTTACCAGCACCTTCACCATCACCTGTTCCAAGGGCTACAACTTCCCGCATAAGCCAGATACCATTCTTCTAAGTAAACGAGGACGTTTACTCTTAAGGGCGGAGGAGTTAACGCAACATAATATGCAGGCAAATCCAACACATGCCGCATTCAAATCATCGGGTCAGCAAGTCTGCTGAACTAAACACCGCCACACCGGTCATCAAATGCCAACGTCAGCAACGTTCCCAAGATCGACGCGCTCCTCACATCAAGGTGCCAAATTGCAGTGACAGCGTTTATTAGGTATTTAAGGTAGAGATAAGTTATTCATGTTGTTCAGTTCATTTTAAGAGGCAGAACCTCTGCCAGTTTAAGAAATAAATATAATTTTTTTAAAGTAAATGAATTAACCGTAATTTAATTTACATGCTACCCAAAGGCAAATTCATACACACACGCTAATAAATGACACTCACTCAAGTCTCGCGTTTACAATCATACACACATGTATGTTCGAGTTACAATGACGTCATCAAACACGAAGGCGCAACGTGTTAATAATACCTTCCCATCATCAACAACAAATGTCAAAATGAACATAATGAATTCATACATATGTATATATTAACAAAGATAATGTGTATATAAGAAAAACGATTAACACTAAAATTATTATTATTATTATTCGATATATAGTTTCCTATATATTCGTTAAAAGTTCTGGAGTTTCTTTCCGCCATTCCGAGCGTTTGGTGGTGATACGCTGTTGATGTACTGCATCAAAAAATTGCACATACAGCAGATAATTTCGCTCATAAAAAGGCTTATTTTTAAAAATAAAAGGTTATTTTAGAAAATTTTATTAAATATCATTTCTTTCATTTATAATGCCAAGTAATTAAGTTTTTTTATTTAAATATTTTACTTGTGGGATAAAAAAAAAAACAAAAATCAAAATTCAACTTCATAAATTCACCTCAAATAATTGCACATACTGTACATATAAACATAAATTTATTGTTACTTTAAAGGCTTTAAATGAGCATTAATAGGATGTATGGTATCCTTTGGCTAAAATGACTTCCCTCAAACGATTTTTCATTGATTCCACCAATTTTTTAGTTTCATCAGGAGATATGTTGTGCCACTCCTCTAGTATAACCTGCTTCAACTGCTGTCTATTTGTTATATTATGCTGCCGGACTTTTCGTTCCAATAAATCCCACAGATGCTCAATTGGATTGAGATCGTGTGATTGAGGGGGGTGTGGGAGAGTTGATTTGCAATTGTAGATCAACCAAGTTCTTATTAATTCGGAATTATGTTTGGGGTCATTATCTTGCACCAGCATAAATCCGTCTCCTATTCCCAATTTTTGAGCACTGGCTTTAAGGTTATCTTTTAATATTGACAAATACTGGAATCTATCAATTGTGCATTCGACAAAAGTGATGTTTCCAAAGCCGTTAGCTGCCATGGAACCCAAACCATGACAATTCCACCGCCATGTTTAACAGTCGGGATTAAGTCTTCCTTCTTCATGGAAATATTGGGTTTTCGCCACACAAAACGTCGACCATCTGAACCAAATATATTGTATTTACTCTCGTCGACAAAAATTACTTGTTACCAGAACTCATCTGGTTTGTTGACATACTCTTTGGCATACTCCAAGCGCTTGATGGCATTTTGCTTTGATATGAAAGGTTTTCTACGAGCTACGAACCCTTTGTAACCCTTAGTATGTAACAAATTGCGAATGGTTTGAGGATTTACCGCTAGTCCCCCAGATACTTCAAGATTTGTAGCTATTTGAGGTGCCCCAATTTTTGGATCAGCCTTGACCATTCGCTCAATAACTCGTTCATCTCGCTCAGTTAGGATTTTTTGTCTGCCTCTTCCTATACCCATGTCATATGAATTATTTTTTTCAAAATTTTTTAATACGGATTGGATTATGGCACGAGGTCTACTAACTGTTTTACTAATTTCTCCGTAACTTTTTCCCTCAGCTTTTAACTTTACAATTATTTTTTTTACATCTATAGGCACATTCTTATGATTGCCTTCCATTACTTTCTTTTTTTTTTATTTAGTTTCCAAAGGATAAAATAAAAGACCATCAAATGCGAGTGTATACTACTAAATATCTTAAACTTCTATTGACTGTACACAGCAGCAAAAATATTTACCGTTAACCGAGTATTTACGACAGAAACAGGGTGTATGTGCAATTAATTGAGTCGAATTTTAGGCTGTAAGCACAACCTTTGGGTGTGTTCGTCAAAAAAAACTTTTTTTTAAATTTTTCTTTTTTTAATCCTGATTTACATATGACATCGAAAAATATTTGGTAAACTTTTTTAACGATGGCGTTATATTTTGGAAAAAAAAAAACGGTTGCATTGGTAAATGATTTGGTGTATGTGCAATTTTTTGATGCAGTGTAGCTATTTCAGCATTGAGGAAAGCTCCTGGAAAATCTGGTTTTTATACTCGGTACCCATGTCAGTAATAATTTTCTTCATAATTCCATAAACGAGTATACAGTTCTCAAAAATTGCTTTCGCAATCACAATAGTGTGTTTGCTAGGTACTGACACATTACCGTAACAGTATATTCATTACCGTACTCAGTACTTGGTAATGGTCCAATTGTATTGTGTTGGTGTCTAAATCATGAGTCGTTTTGTATTTTTCAGGGTTATATTACTTTTGCATTTCTAGCATCATTTGACGTACATGTTTTTTCAATAAGAATACTGGCTTATTTTGTTATTCATATATTTAATCCCTCGGTAGCCACCAAAAACAAGGTCATCATGAAATTTGTGTAATACTTTCAGTTTTTCGTTATATATGTTTTCAAGCTTTGAACAAAATTTATCGACATCAATTCTTCCATTAACTGTAATGTCGTTCCTTTTAATACTGCTTATTAATCTTTTCCTCAGTTTTATTCTTATTTTACGAAATTTTGAACAAATTCGTGCACTATTCTTTAGAAGTTTCTTAACATCGTACACATCGACTTTTCAGACGACTTTTCTTCCTCTTTCAGAGGCTTTATCTCCTCTTGGAGTGCCTTTCTATTTTGAAGTCTTGTTGTGACCCTCAGAATTGTATGAGCGTTCTGATATATTCATTCTTGTGAGCTTAGACGATGGAATTTTTATCACAAAGAGGTATGACAATGAGCGACGATCTCGATTTTACAAGAAACTTTTTACCATACACATATGGCCGGAAGCACAGGGTGGCCCAAAAGTCGTTTTCCTACCTATGTCTGGAATAACTTTAGAACGAAAAGATAAAAACTAATGAAATAAATTACATATAAAAGTTTATTTCATGGAAATTTTTTGCATTACGTATGGAAAATCATATAGGTTAAGTGGCCACCATTAGAATGCATGCATTCATGAGCTCTTTTGATGGCACTTTCCTTGACTTTTTGAAGTGTTACCGGCGTAATTTGAGCGATTTCAGTACGAATCTTGAGTTTCAGCTCCTGTATAGTCTGTAGTTTGTTAATGTAAACCTTTTCCTTCAAGTAACCCTATAAAAAAAAGTCCGGAGTCGACAGATCAGGCGGCCATTCAAATTCACCGTTTCTGAGATAATGCGATTTGGGAATTGTTCGCGCAACAAGTTCATTGTCTCCCTAGCGGTGTGAGCGGTACCTCTGTCTTGCTGAAACCAAATCAGCTTAGCATTGAAGTCTTGAAGCATTGTTCTGTAGTGGCACCCATTTACCGTAACGCTGGCACCCGCATCATTTTCAAAGAAATATGGCCCATAAATCTTACGCGAGGTTATTCCACACCAAGCAGTAACACGAAGTGAGTGTAAGGGATGTTGATGGAGATTTTTGGAATTCTGTGTGCTCCAAAATCTGCAAAAATCGGTCATCATAAAATTTTCCAAAAATTCTTCGTCATTCTGTCCTAAAGTTCTGCAGTACTCCAGACGTTTTTCTGTTTGGTTATTGACTGTAGTTGTGATTGCGAGTTTTGCCTTGGTGGCAAATTTTGTGCAACGGCGTCAGCATAACTTGTGTTAATAATCAGTGTAGCAAGTCTTTCGTTTCCGCTTGATGAAGCTTTGGCTTGAATGTCTGCATTTGTATTGTCTCTTTGGCGTGGTGGGGGGAAACGTTGAATTTTGAGGGTTCTGTAAACCTCGCATCTTTTATAGTTAGCGGTGTGATTGCTTCCGCAAAGTGCACATTTAGCGTTATTGTCTTGTTTTGTCAGTTGGCAGTCGATTGTCTTGTGTTTCCCTGCACATTTAACGCAAACTAGGTCCATTGTGCAGAAGTTTTTAGTGTGTCCATATCTTTGGTAGTTAGTGCATTGAGATATTACTTTTTTGTAGTGAGGAGTCGCAAAGGATATTTTACAGTTGAGTAAGCTCGTAATGCTGTATATATTTTTATTGTTGTTACTGTTTTCTAAATGGACTGAGAAGAGGGGAAGTGGTTTTTTGGTGCCTATTTGTTGAATGTTATGTACGAGTAGTAAGCTCTTCAAGTTCTTGTTTGATATCGTTTGGCTCGGTTGATGGGTGCATGCTTCTCAAAATTACTTTAAAAATTCTCTCTTCTTTCGGTTTATATCTGAAGTACTTTATTCCTTTTTGTTTTAGAATTTTCACGATTTTTGTGTAAAAAGCAGACTTCAAACCTTGCTTGAAGAGATATAGAATTTATGCGTAAGGAATTACCCATAGGAACTGCAATATATTGAGGAAACTCGCGTGGCCTTAAAACAAGCCAGTATTGATCTCGTTGATAATCAAGAATACAATTGTGTTTCTTGGGGAAACCAAGGCCTAGTATCCCATCAGATGGAATAAGAAAATAGTCTTGCACAACATGGAAACTGTGTTGTATCATATTAGCAAGATTTTGATTTTTGAATTGGCATTAAATTTTCCTATCGTGTATGTCATGCCTTTGTCTATACCATTAAGGCTTATTTTTGCATTAGTGTCAATGCGTGTTCTTTTGATCTGTCCATTTTTAGATACTGAAATATCCGCTCCACTGTCGATTAACAGCGTTGACACATTGTCATTTACTGTAGATTTTGATGAAATATAATTAGCAAGATTCAAATTAACATTATAGATTTAACCGTTAGGTTAGGTTAGGGAACCACTAAGAGTCCATTGTGCCCAAAATTTAGAACTCTGGTAACCTAGAAACTTCAATCTTCGACTCCTAGGCTAAACTACCCAGATAAATGTATGAATCTCAGGAGTTTTCTTAGCTCAATGCTACCTAGCTCATCCAGCTCTGAAAAGAAGTATCTGCCAAAAGCATGGCTTCTTTTGCTGGCCAGAGCTGGACAGTCACACAGGAGATAATGAACGAATTCTATTTCCTCTACATCTCTGCAGCTTTTGCAGTAGTTATTATTAGGTAACCCTAGCCGTGCTGCGTGTTTGCCTATCGCACATTGCCCTGTCACGACTCTAATAGCTATGCGGATATCCCTTCCGATTTTACCGTTAATATTGATACTTATCGAGTAGCCGAGGTTGTTGCGTTTTTCCGCTTTTTGTGTAACGTGTATATTTCCATTGTAGCCTCGGTTATTATTACAACCGTCACGTCCGCATCCGCGTCCACTCCGCATTCACGTCCGCGTAAATTTCTATGGTTGTAACTACCGGTCTGATAATAATCTCTGCCACGGCTACTTCCGTGAAGCATGCTCTACGGATTCTGGGGAGAGCTATTTATTGCATCAAAATTTAATTAACTGATTTAGGAAAAGCGCAGGTCTACAATGATCTCCGCCTCAAAAGACTTCCTCTAAAGCGCAAAATAAGAGTCTCGCGAACCCGGATTTTTTAATTCGGGAAACGTAGACCATGAAACAGAGTACTCTGGAAAAAGAAAACATAGAGCTTCGAAAGAGGCTCCACGAAATAAGGCTGTTGTGCAGGGAGCTCAAAAGCAAAGTTGAGAAACTTTTTAAATAAATGTATTGTAGTCACGAATTACAAACAAACATAGCCATCACCTGTCGCCTCACGATCTGTCACTTGGAGACATGCGGTTGTAGATCGAATATTCAGTCTCTTCTGTAAACCACGTCTTGGAATAAAGTAGTTTTTTCGTCTAGGTTTCTTTTATTTAAGATATACAACATATTGTGGTGAGCGATATGGTGTCTTATCAAGTGCAATTGTTTTAAATAAAGCTGAAGAATTTGCAGTGAAATTTAACTCTGATTTCGAACCAAACAATGGGTGGTTGTGGCACTGGCAAAAAAGAAAAAACATCAAATTCAAAAAAATTTACGATGAAAGTGCTGCCGCAGATGTTTATGGAGCTGATGATTTTACCACACATGTGTTGCCTTCATTGCTGTAAAATTATTTTTCTGAAAATATTTTGAATGGCGATGAAGTGGATTGGTTTTTAAAGCATTACCGAGAGGCAGTTTAACGCGCACAGGTAGTAATGTAAAGGGTGGAAAGAACCAGAACCAGAAAGTTCTTCCTCTCCATACTTTGCCAACAGAAATGCTTGGATGTCGTCAATTCTATGGAACATAATTCTGCAATCGCTGGATAGAGAAATGATTAAAGATAATAGAAAAGTAATTTTACTTGTCGATAACGCTGCATGCCACAAAGTGTCGGCCGATTTGCAAAACATAGATGTTAAATTTTTGCCACCGAATACTACTGCACTTATTCAGCCGTTGGAATAAGGCATTATACATAGCTTTAAAGCACATTACCGACAAATATTAATACGAAAACAAGTCCTTGCTTTGGAAAACAATATGACTTTGAAAGATTTCTTAAAAGAATTTACCCTGCTAGATGCACTCTATTATGTTAAGCGAGCTTGGTGGCTTGTCTCCAAAGAGACAATTGAGAAATGCTTTCGAAAGGTAAACAATCATTGTTATGGAGTGTTTGCATGTATGATTATCACATATTTCAAGAAAAAGAAGAAGAAATTGCAGAAACCGAAACACCAACTTTTGGCGATGTAATTAATGCATTACGTATTTTTCGTAAGTTCACTTTAAGGGAAGATATTGGTTGAGGAGAGCTTGAACTCTTCGAGGAAAAAACATTTCAAGTCGAAGGAAAAAACATGCATCAAACAAAGATATTTGATTTCTTTTTGTGTTATGGTGCAATAGCCAATATTTAATATTTATTTCATCATGGGTACAGATACGTATATATATGTACGAGTATATGAATTTGTTTTTACCTGTACAGGTCATTTATTTTATTTTTTACGTTTTTTTTTTGTGTTAAACTTTATATTTTTATTTTAAATTGAATAAAACAATTGGATTAGATGTGCAAAAACGTCCAGTTTGGATTCATTTAGCTGCCCCAATAAGGCTCATAACCGGCTTCTTAAGTGCCCAATTAAATCAGAAAAAACTCTCCAGGCAGTTATACGGGGAGCACTGTAAATTTGTTTGTTTTTCTTTTCATAAAAAAAAGTAGATAACTTACGTGAAATGGACAAGGAGCAATTTGCAATTTTCCTGCAAAACCAGTAGGAGCTTTTGAAGCATCAGCAGGAATTCATGAAGTCAGTTCTGGATGGTTCCTTCAACACCACTTCTGTTGCAAGTTCTATAACTATAAAATCTTCGTCTGAAAGGATTATGCAGACTTTGGCGAATGGCATTAGCACTTTCGTATATGATCCTGAGAACGGGTTAACATTTGCGGAATGGTACAATCGCCATGAAGATATTTTTAAAGTCGAAGGCAAAGAGTTGGATGTGGCGTCGAAGGTAAGGCTGCTGCTATGGAAATTAGACGAGACTACGTCCAATCGTTACTCTAACCTCATTCTTTCAAAAAAAAAAGACGGGATCTAACGTTCGACGAAACAGTGTCTAGGTTAACAGAAATATTTTCCCGCAAATCGTCATTATTTGCGACCCGCTACAACTGCTTAAAATTGGAAAAGGATGCAAGCGATGATTTTCAAACTTATACAGGCATAGTCAACAAAGAGTGCGAACATTTTGAGTTAACTTCAAAACATCTGCCGTTGTGTTTAAGTGCCTAATGTTCTTCTACGGGTTAACAAGTGCTAGTGATTAAGCCATAAGAACGCGACTACTTGCAAAATTGGAAGGGGATGAAAGTCAAAAGCTGACACTCACAAATTTGGCGAGTGAATGTGAAAGAATCATTATGCTGAAGCATAACGTTGCACTTGTGGAAGTTGACTGCGAAGTTAAGGTGGTGCGTCAAAGCAATGAATGCAGGAATCCTACAAAACCTAATAGTCCATGTTGGTTTTGCGGCGGCATCCACTATGCCGAGAAGTGTTGGTACAAAGTGCATAAATGTACTAATTGTGGTCAAAATGGGCATAAACAAGGATTTTGTAACAGTGAGGAAATTAGTAGCAAGGGAAAAAGAAACTTCAAAAAGAAACCTTGCTCTCATTTTCAGTTAAATACTAATTCTGAATCTAAGAGTATTTTCGAAATTGGTTCATGCAGAGAGGCATAAATATATACATATGTCTTCAAATAAAAGGATATCCCACTCAGCTGCAAATTGACACCGCTTCAGACATCAATTACAAACATGACGCAACCCAAGAACACAATGGAAGTACGTGCATTATTGGGTATGTTGAACTTCTACTCCCAGTTCATTACAAATATGCACGAGATTCGCGCTCCATTGGACAAATTCTTAATGAAGGATACCAAACTCTGTTGGTCGCAAGAATGCTACACTGCTTTCAACAATCAAAAGCAGCTCTCCAATCAGAACTACTCCTAGTGCATGTTGATCCTACAAAAGAAATTATAGTGGCCGGAGATGCATTGAAAGATGGCAGTGGTGGGGTTATTATGCATCGATTTCCGAATGGATCCACAGAGCCTGTAGCACATGTTTCGAGAGATTTGTCCAAAACTGAACAAAATTATAGCCAATCCGAAAACGAAGCATTGGCGCTAGTATTTTGTATGAAGAAATTTCACAGGTTGATTTACGGCAGGAAATTTTCCCTTCGAACAGACCACCAACCGTTTTTGACTGTTTTTGGATCAAAGAAGGGAATACCGGTCTATACCGCCCATCCGTTGCAACGTTGGGCTTTAACCCTACTTTCGTACGACTTCGACATCGAGTACGTCAGCACGTCCAAATTTGGAAACGCCGATGCAATATCGCGGCTCATAAGTCATCAAACAATTGAGAAAGAAGAGGATTTTGTCATCGCTGCGATTCAAACTGAAGCCGAATATTATCGTTCGAACGTCTTGGCCAAACAACATTAAAGAAGTAAACCTTAAGATATTTTATAATCGGCGAGAGGCTCTTAGTGAAGCACAAGGCTGTATCTTACAACGAAACAAAATTATAATCCTTCTATCATTACAGAAACGAGTTTTAAAGCAGCTGCATGCAAGGCATCCGGGGATTGTGCGCATGAAGGCACTCGCTCGCAGTTATGTCTATTGCTCCAATATAGACAGGGATATAACGCAACTTGTCCGGAAGTGTTCTGCTTGTGCGGTACCACTAGCCCCGTCAAGGTACCACTAGCCCCATGGCCAGTGCCAACCAAACCTTGGTCACGGATTCACCTGGACTATGCTGGATCGTTTCAAAAACGAATGTTCCTCGTGATAGTCGACTCTTTCTCAAAGTGGTCAGAGATTTTCAGCATGCAGTCCACCACTGCAGTGGCCTCATGCTGGGGCGCAAAATTAAAATACATTTGAACCTACTTCACCCACCGTCTAATGAAATTCAACACAGAGATTTGCGTGTGCAGCAGCAGTTCAATCTCAAGTACGGCTCCAAACCAAAGGAGTTCTATGCGAACAAAACTATCTACGCTCGTAATTACAACAGTTACGAAAATTATATTATATTACCCGGAATTATATTAAGGAAGATTGGAACTGTTATGTACGTTGTCCAAGTGGACGCCAAAACATGGCGACGACACTCGAACTAATTAAAACATAGGCATGAATTAACAGGAAAAATCAATTTAAATAATATTTTCGAATTTCAGGATTTAATCAATCCAGAAACTGGCGTAGAACATACTGGCAAGGACGACAATCATCCACCACAAGTATGTCCAGCAAACCAAACACTTCCAGCCAACCATGCTGAGGAAAATGAAGTCGGAGTTCCTGAAAACAATCAGTTGCAACGTCCAGTTCGGAATAGAGTAACAACTAAGTGACTTGACCCATCCAACGAAGTTTCCGGAAGATAAATGTATCACTAATCAAGAGGGGAGATGTTGTAGTCACGAATTACAAACAAACATAACCACCGTCTGTCACCTCACGATCTGTCACCTGTCACTTGGAGACATGCTGTTGTAGATCGAGGATTCAGTTACTTCTGTAAATCACGTCTTGGAATAAAGTAGTTTTTTCGTCTAGTCTAGGTTTCTTTAATTTAAGAATATAGCAAAAGTATCTGTGCTTCAAAAGGAGTCTTCACAGACGCAAACGGTTATTAATAGTGAGCCTTCTCCGGGTAGCCATCACTAAAGTACGGACGAAGAAGAACTCGCGCGCGAAGACTATCTAAAAGATGTAAGACCGGTTCATCTCCCGAGGTTGTCCCGTAACACGAACTTAATCGCAAAGTGCAGTAAATTGAAAGCAAACGCGCCCCTCCTCCAATAAATATTACAGGCGTTGCAGAATATAATTCTTTGCGAAAAATTTTAAAACAACGATCGCTACTGCATTCAAAGTAACTTCCTTGCGGAACGACGCATGAAAAATGAGGGTTAGTGACACTGAGGGCAATCGGGCTGTATTTCAAAAGCTTAACAACGAAAAAATGCAATAGCATACTTATAAAGACAAGTCTGAGAGACCTTTGATCTAGAGGACATCATGCGCTAAAGAAGACATTATAGGTGATTTACGCGATAGAGGTTATAACATTCTTGACGCTGTAAACCTCTTAAAAAAAGAGAGAAAATGACCCAAACATGGAGAAGAAGCTATAGGTAAACATGTTTGTGCTATCGTTCGATAAAATGGAAAGTCAGGAAAAGATATACAATATTCGTACAATCATGAGTATGGTCGTTAAAATTGAGCTGCTACCTGTCAAACACGAAAGCAATCCCTCAATGCAAGCGCTGCCAAAAGTTTAAACATACGCAAGCGTACTGTCGTAAAGAGCCGCACTGCGTTAAGTGCGTTGGAATACACTCTTCTGAAAATTGCAGTTTGAGCAAAAATGAAAAGCAACTTGCGTTAACTTCAAAGGAAGGCACACAGCAAATTATCGCGGTTGCGAGGTCGCAAAGGAACGAAGGAAAATCTACAATGCCGACTGTGCGGGAACGAAATTAGTCGATCGGGCTCCTAAGTCGATTTAGCGTGTTGTAAAGCAGACTGAGCGGGCTCGTAAGCCAATTGTTCAGACTTCTGAGCCGACGGAAAGGACGCTCGAATTAGAAGTGCAGACTCTTGAAAATGTCAATCAGCCTTCTAAGCCGATTAAATACGTACGTCGAAGTCGTCCACTAAAAAGACTAAATGGAAAATAACCTTGGATAAGCCAACGAATCCCAGTTTTCTGCCGTATTCTCAGGCTTCTTCAATGCCGTTGGTTTAAATTTCCTTGTTGGTGGAGATTTAAATGCGAAGCACACCTTCTGGGGTTCAAGTTGTACATCTGCTAAAGGAAAAATTCTCTACGAAGTGGCAAATGAATTCGGTTGTTGTTTTTAATCAACAGGAAAACCCATCTATTGGCCAACTGACTCAGAAAAAATTCCCGATATGATCGATTTGTTCGTTTCAAAAGGCATTTACGAGAAGTTTATTACAGTCGAAGAAAGTTTTGATCTTTCTTCTGACCACTCTCCGGTAATTTTATTACTTGATGAAGTATTGATCAAGAAAGAAGGACCTCCAAGACTTATTATCAATAGAACAAACTGGGAGGGCTTTAGAAAAGATTGCGAAAGAAATATCGCCCTAAATGTATCACTTAAAACACCTTAGGAACTGGAGGACGAAGCTGATCGTTTCGTGGAAGCAATCCAAATACATTGAAAATCTCTCCACTGAAAGAGAATCAAATTATTCACTTTGGAAAGCGCTAAAAGGCATCCAGAAACCTCAAATGCAAGTGCCACCAATTCGGAAAAACGATAGAACTTGGGCCAAGAGCGACAAAGAAAAGGCAGAACTTTTTGCTTTACACTTAGAAGAAACGTTTAAGCCATTCGACGGTCCTTTGATAACACCCGACTCTCCAGTCATGACATCTGACAACTTTAAAGTAAAAAAAAGTTGCATTGATTGAACTGAGGAAATGATTAAAATAAATAAAAGACGAACAATTGCTCTACGTTCCGAGATAATGGAAACCCGCTGCGATTATAATGGTCCCGAAACCAGGCAAACCTCTGAATGAGAAGAAATCATATCGGCCTATTTCCCTATTGCCGGTTATCTCTAAAATATTCGAAAAACTACTTTACGACGACTACAACCCGTAATCAACGAAAGGCGTCTCATTCCTGACCATCAGTTTGGATTTAGAATCAAACATTCTACAATCGACCAAGTCCACAAAATAACTGACGTGATTGAGAAAACTCTCGAAGAAAAAAGATTTGTTGTGGAGTATTCCTTGACTTCTCACAAGCTTTCGATAAAGTTTGGCACGAATGCTTGGAGTATAAATTGCAACTACTTCTGCCACGGCAACTCTTACGTCAACTTTACCTACAAATAAAAATAACAAGTATATTTAAACTCAGCTCAAATACTGTACGCGAACGAGGCAAAATATCTAGGAATGACTCTAGATGTAAAGCTTAAATAGAAATCGCACGTAAAAAGAAACGCGATGAGCTCGAAAACAAATACCGACAAATGTACTGGCTACTCGGAAAACATTCGAATTTGAGCCTATATAACAAACCACTTATCTATAAGCAAGTGCTAAAGCCAGTTTGAACGTATGGTCTACAAGTATAGGGTTGTACCAGAAAAAGAAATGGAAACATCCTACAAACTTTTGAAAATAAAGTGCTTAGAGCGATTGTTAGCGCAACGTGGTACGTAAGTAACGAAGATATTCATCGGGGTCTGGAAATTCCCAGCGTCGTCGAAAAGATAACAAAAATTGTTCGTAAACACAATGATCGGGTTCACGGCCATTATAACCGTATCGTCCTTCAATTATTTGACGCGAACAATTCAATTCGTCGTCTGCAAAGGACAAAACCTTTTGACCTCGCGTCATAATATATGCTGGTCGTGAAAATAGCAGGAACTTTCATTGGAATTTAACCTGCCTAAAGTCTACATTCTTTTGAATTACATACGAAAATCTTTTTCCAAAAATCACGAGTCTCGTAAGTGAAAATAAAACTGCTGGATAAGCGTCGGCTTAGTTGTAGTATTAATCTCGGAGAGAGGTGTTTTTAGTGTGTAAAAATCTCACACTACCATAAGCACGCGCGGTTGGGCTTTATGATGTCTTTAGAAGATTTTCACCCTCTTAAAAAAAATAAAAAAAAATATGTTCAAATAATTACTCGTGAATTGTATTTTCGGATTTTGAGTGGTCTTTACTTAGGACAAACCGTCATATATGTTGTTGATGTCGTATGTTGTACAAATAAACAAGTTTTATTATTATTACCTTTTATTTATTTTTTGTCAATGTTTAATTAAATATTTGCAAGAGACGCAGCTCTTACCATACAGGTTTTTTAGTGATTTTTTGTGCATTACTCGTATACTTTAATTGACATTATTGCAGCCAACAGTGCAATTATAATTATGTTATGTTATAATTTTGATTAATATGTACATATGTACATATACATATAGCAAACATTTTCCTTTACGTTATTCATATTGGTTTTGACACACAGTAGTTCACATTAAACAATGGCAATTTACACATTTAAACTATCATACTTAACATAAGTTTACACCACTGGGTGTTGTTAGTATATTTTTGTAATTTTTTCCGGACCTGTGTAGCAGGGTGTTGAGTTTCCTTAGTCCGGTAACACTGAAACTAAATTTATTTGGATATCTACTCGTATGGTTTTTGCCTACCCAATTGACATGCACATCGTGTCGTATGTCCACCGACTTAGTTGCATATTTGCAGTTTGACGGATCGTGGAAATCATTGATTAAGCATATTGTTGTACATGAATATTCTTAGAATTATGTGTGTAGGCATATCGCACTACAAAGTAATAAAAGTACTGGAATTTATTGAAGTAAGCTCCCCAGCAGGTAATCCCATAATGTAATCTAGAATGAAAAATTCTATAACACATCTTTAATAACAGTTGAGTAGAGCAAATATTACACAGAAAATAGAAGTTTCTCAGAGTGCCACGAAAATTATTTTTCAAGTTCTCCAGATGGCTGCTAAAACTGATCCTTGCATCAATGACAAGCCCCAAATATTTGAATTCATTAACATTTTCAACCTGACAGTTACGAAAAGTGCACGAGGACAAATTTATATCGCAAGTGCATTTTAAGAGAGTTTAAATTCAGTTGAATGAAAGTATACCTCGACCCGAAAACTGTTTCGCACTGACAAATTGAAAAAAAAAAACATTATTTCAGTTTTTGAACTAATAATCAATTTATGCTGTGCATAGTTAAGAAAGATCCCAATTTATATCTGAGATAAGATTCAAAGCACTGTCTGAGCCATAAGAAAAACCAACATCATCCTCAAATGGTGTCAATACTATTGCTGCTGTGGAGCGTAGTATTGAAGCGGACCCGAATGGGTCGATGAAAATCTTGCGGAAATCTTGGTTTATGAGCTTACAAGATTCAGCTCGTGGAAGAATTGAAGTCACCTGACCATCGTGTGCGTCGTACGTTTGGGCTGAAACGAGATTGCTCTTGATTCTCATTTTCACCACAACATTTTTTTTTCAGCAATGAGGCTCATATTTGTTTTTTTATTTATTTCCCAAGCATTTCGAACATCTGTCTGTGCGACACTAAGTACATATTTTACAGAAAACATTAAGTGGATTTACATAAAACGGGTTTGTGACCAGTGCAACCAAAAATCGTTATTATAACTATTTAGAGCAATTAAGGTGTTCCCATTATGTATAATAGTTACATAGTTGTCATGAACTGCATACATTGAACATTAAAAGTTACAAAATTGGATACTTAATTAAATTGACTAGATTATTTGACAAGATCTATAGGTCTTTTTCTGGTAGGATGTTGACATCATGGTCAGTGCCCCATCTTATTGGGTGCCGTTTGCTTGTTTTGGATATTTCTTCGTCAACAGTAAGAATTTTTAGATCGTTGTGTATGTCACTATATGTATACCAGCCAGCATTTACTATTGTTCGTAAAAACTTCGATTGTTGTCTTTGAATTACATTTATATTTGATTTCCTGGATGTGCCGCAAAGTTGAGTTCCATATGTTCAGATTAGCTTAATAATAAACTTTGTAGAATAATATTTTGATGTTTGTTAATAGCGGCGAGTCTCTTCGTAGTAGCAGTATAGTTGTTTGTATTTGTTTTTTACTTGGTTTCGCTTTAACTGTAGGTGATGTTTCCATAATAGCTTGTTGTCTAAATACATTCCTAAGTATTTAACTACAGTATCAATACATATGTTTTTGTCTTTGATTCTTAGTGGTTCAGGTATATAGTATATTTGACAGTATCGTCGATGATTTTTTGTAGCTACTCGTATAATAATAATAGTTTCTGTAAGTAAGCATTTGTTAGAATAGAGCAATCATGAATGTTGTTTGTGTCGGGATAGGAATGTCTCTGGTAAAGATATTGTAACATAATGTAGCATAATAACTACGCCCACAAAAGTAAGCAACATATTCCGAAGTGTTTTCCTTCTGAACACATTCGAGATTCGTGTCCACGGTAAGAGACGGATTATGTCTAAGACGACGTCGCGGAATTAAGAGAGAATTATAACCACAAGAGATTATTGGCTGCAGCTGTCATCTTGGAATTATTACATCAGAATTTTCTCGTTCCAGTGGTCGAAGAATTTGCTAGAAGTTTCTGGCTATCAGAAATGCGACTATATAAGAACAGATGGCGATCGAGGCAGGAGCAGTTGGGTTTCGAACCGCACGAAGAGATTGGAAAAGTGGTAATAGGTGAAGTTGTAATTTTGTGATAAATTGAAAGTTGAGAGTTAACAAGAAGAAGTAATTAGTTTGGATTTGTGAATGAAGTAATTGAAATGAGATAAAGTGATCTAAGAAGAAAGAGACCTTGTAAGGCAAGAATTTGCGAAGAACAGTATAGTGTGAACTTGAGTTGTTCTATAGACTAGAAAATAAAGAATTAATCTCACAGAATAACGTTTTATCTACTCAAGCCGTAGTTCGCATATTACAATATTATATAGTATTGGTCCAAGCATGCTGCCTTGTGGAACCCCAGCTCGGGTTGTGTATAATTTTGAGTGCTCGTTCCTGAATTTGACATAGAATTGTCGGTCAGTTAATTAACTTTTTATTAATAAGTAATAGTCAGTTGGTAGAAGATTTTTTTAGTTTTCACAGTAGCCCAGCGTGCCATACTGAGTCAAATGCTTTTTGCAACGTCAACAAATATTCTTACGCAGAACATTTTCTCTTCTAGGTCAGTTGAAATTTTGTTGGTTATTCTATGAATTTGTTGGTTTGTCGAGTGTTGTCTTCGGAATCCGAACTGGTGATCTGGAATTGCATTTGAGCTAGTCAAGATGGGTTCCAAACAATCGCATAACAGTCCTTCAAAAGCTTTTTGATAGGGCTGGGAGGAGATTGATTGGTCTATATGAAGTTGTTTTGGTTGCGTCTTGCCAGGTTTGGGTATCGGTACGATTTCAGCAACTTTCCAGATTTTTGGAAAGTTTTGTAGTCGAATCATCATTATACATATGTACATTTCGGAGGTACTGAAGTGCTTTTTTGGGGAATTTGTTTAGTAGTTCTCCTGTTAGCAGGTTGTATCCTGGAGCTTTTTTGTGGTTCACTTTGGGTTTGATGCATTGTTCTATTTCTGCTATTGTTACGTTTTTGATTCCGATATTAGTAATTCTGTTATTGGGTTGTTGTGGAATGCAGGTTTTGTCTCCGTCATTGGAGAATATTTTCCAGAAGGGTTTTGCTAGGGTGTCAGCTTTATCCTGATTTTCTTTGGCCCAATTTCCGTCATCTTTTTCAGAGGTGGATAATGAGGTATTTTGTTTTTAATTTTTTTTTTTATTTATTTCCATAGTGAGTAGTTGGTTTCGGATGTTGGAGTTACGTTAATTAAGTAGTTTTTTAATTTGTTTTTTTTTAGGAATTTTTAAACTTTCCTTCAAGATTTTTGTTGCTCTGTTAAGTTCTTGTTTGTAACTTTTCCTTAGCTTCCTTTTCTTTTTTATGTGGTCTGGTGTGCAATTATCTTTACCTGCAGCTTCGTTTACTGCATCATTAAAGTAATTTATTGCTCTCACCAGACCATATGTTTGACGTTGAAGTCTTCTACTAGTATGAATCTGAGTCCTAATGTCTTTATATAGTTGTCGTATTGTTGCGTTGTAATTATGTGTTTGGGTGGGCAGTAAAGAGCGAAAATTGATAATGGTCCTTTGTTATCTTTTAGTTGTATTGTTGTGGATTGTATGTGTTTTGTTTTATATTGTTGTTGTTCAGCACATTTTATTTTATCCCTGATGATGACCACTGAACCTCCATGGGCGGTCCCGTCAGGGTGGTTTGTTGAGTAGATGTTGAAGACAGGAATAATGAAAAAACTTTTGTCAGTAACGTGCGCTTCTGATAATAGTAGTACGTCAACATTGTTGTCTCTGATAAATTGTTTCAATTCTAAGTAGTGTATATTCAGTCTGTTTGCATTCCAAATTATAATTTTCAGCTATTTATGTTTGCGGTTCATTAAGTTCTGTAACGAGCATGGTAATAATGTTCATTATGTTTAACATCTAGTTTATCAGCTTTTTCATAATCTCTTTTTTTTGGTTCCCAACAAATGGATATCACAACATCACTTCATTTCAACACAGTTTATCTTCACGCAACGAACAAACTATTTGAGCTGTCATAGTATCTACCATGCATTTGAATTACAAACTTCACACGAACCGAGCACATTTGAC
The DNA here is from genome assembly GCA_963082735.1 of Pocota personata. Classification (NCBI taxonomy): domain Eukaryota; kingdom Metazoa; phylum Arthropoda; class Insecta; order Diptera; family Syrphidae; genus Pocota; species Pocota personata. Next base: position 83,737,913 of record OY720429.1, read on the forward strand.
ACCTCAGGAGCGATGCAAAGTATTTTAGCACATTGAATTAAATATCGAGATAGGAAAGATATATTTAGTTGCATATGCAACCTCCATATCATCGATATCTAATAACAACGCACATATAAACACGATATATAACAAAAATATCACTTTCGTCACCAAATTTATAAAGTACACGAAAAAACAACCACCGCGCGATTAAACATCGAAAAATGAACTGTCAAATGTGCAAGGCTAGATCGTTCACATGAATGCTGTCTCCTTCTAAAAGTAACAAAATTCATAAGAATCAGCTAGTTAGACACTCTAGCTAATTAGAATGAAATTTATGCTGAAATCTTATTAATGGCCGACTTGAAGAAAGAGAAAGCATGCATGTAAGATCTAAGAAATTAAGACATGCAACTCTCCCTAACCTCATACTTGTCATAGGGGGCTTCAATATGTAAATGTAGTAAAGGAGAAATATTTCACTCATTTAAAGGAGAAATTTTGATTATATAATTATGTAAAAGGGTCACCAACCCCATATAGAATGTAAAGCTTAACAGCTGTTAGACACCGAGGCTACATTGTAATATGACAAAAAGATTGTCGTCACTCATCTACAGTCAAGCGAGAAGGAAAGTGCATTAAATTTATAACGTTTTTAAATATTGAATTTTTTCCTTTTGAATTGCAAGGAGTTAGTGCCATTTTCATTAAAAAAAAAAAAATTTCGGCTTCAACTTAGCTCGAAACATGGTCCTTCGAGCCTTTTTTTTTTTTAATAAAAGACCAGTGTAAAATAATAATCATTTCGACAAAATAATTAAACCAGTGAAAATTAGTGCGTAAAACCGAACAAATCCGATACAACGGATTAGCAGCGGCAAGAAACTACAAACGGATCCTGATACAGCTATCCAACCGGTGTCAAGCGGATACAACGGATTAGCAGCGGCAAGAAACTACAAACGGATTCTGATACAGCTATCCAACCGGTGAGAAGCGGATACAACGGACCGAATTGTGGTCTCAACAAGATCAACAGTAGCCTAGCGCTTGAAAAGCGGACATCGAACAGAGCAACGGTTTCCAAAGGGTCATCAGCGGTGCTACTACAATTTTCCTCATCAAGGAACAAAGGATAGATCACATAACAAGGTGAGCTTAAAGATATTCGATTTTTCAACAAAAAATTTAACAATCATATAATTATAATATAATAAATCTTTTACCAAATACCTTTACATTTAAACAAGTGTTGTGAATTTAACTCTTTTCCACCATGTCTAAAGTGGCTAAAAATATCGAAGCGCAAGAAATAGCGCTTAAAGAAATACAAAACGACTTCATTGACTTCCAAAAAGATATCGCGTCACGAAAGTTAAGGGGGTACGTGAGTGCGCGGTTAGAAGACTTAGAGGAAGTGTTTAAACGGACAAAAAAAAGAACACCATGCGATTGTTAATAGTACCGCAGATGCACTTAAAGAAAAATATTTTGAGAATGAAACCTTTTCAAAAATAAAGAAAATTTATTTCACTTTCGTTGGTCAATTGCGTGACGAATTAGACAAGTTCGCGGAAACAACTGAGTCGACTTTAGAAATTTCTCGGTTAAACACAACTAAATCCTCGGTTTGTGAAATACACCTCCCTCCAATTCAAATAAAGCCATTCTCTAGCAAATTCGAAGAGTGGAGTGAATTTCATAATTTATTTGAGAACATGATACATCATAATGTTGATCTATCAGATGTTCAAAAAATACGCTATCTAAAAACATATGTTAGGCGAAGCTGCGCGCCTAATTTAGCACCTTCCCATCGATGGTAAAAATTATATATCAGCATAGGAAATATTAACCGAAAGGTTTGAAAACAAACGGAAGCTTGTTAATACACAGTTAAGGCTTCTAATGGAACAAAATAAGCTTGCTCATGAATCCCCTGCAGGTTTAAAAGTCTTGCACGATACAAGCATAGAATGTGTCCATGCACTTGCGAATCTGGGGATAACAGTAGATGCATGGGACAGTATTTTAATATACGTCATCCTAAATAAACTTCCTCATCAAACTCAAAGTGATTGGGAAGATAAATTAGGCACATCTAAGGTCCTTCCGGACTGGAAACCATTTTCACCTTTCATTGAAGGTAGGTTCAGTTCTCTCGAAAATATTCGGGAATTAAATATTTCTCCAAAGCAGACTGTACCTAGTACCTCAGTTAGGAAAACTAACACCTTTCACCTAAACTCACCACAAATAGGTAGGCAATTCCGTCGCAGACTTTGCTATGCTTCTCATGGCATTCGGCATTGCAAAAAGTTTTTGAACATGGACGTAAGGAATCGTTCAGATGCTGCAAGAAAAAACGCAATTTGTTCTAATTGTTTAGGGTATGATCACCATGCTTCAATTTGCAGCAGCAGCAACAGATGCTACAAATGTGGGCATAAACACCATACATTGTTGCACATAGAGACAGAAAATGTGCAACAGGAAAATCGTAACCACCAAATATTTCAACAAACTGCAAATTTAAAAAGGCCGTAATAATTCTCAGTACCAGACACAGAGCCATTTAATTCAAAATCCAAATAATTTCATAACGCCAGACTCCTTACAGAGTGAACGCGATGGTTCTTCCACATCAAAGGCAACTTCCAATTCGCATTTCAACCAAATGCGAACTAAGGTATTGCTGCCTACCGCGCTGGTAAAGGTTTTTGCCTCTAATGGAACCAGTCATATTTTTAGAGCATTAATTGATCCAGGTTCCGAGGCCACATTCATCACTGAAAGCGCAGTTCAATTACTTAAACTTAGAAAAGAAAGAATATCAGCGAACGTCACTGGGTTAGGTATAACGTCCACTGGCACTTCAAACTATCAGGTCAGTCTTAGTCTTTTCTCGCTATCCAATCCGTCTTTCTCCCTGGATATCAAGGGTTTTGTTTTCCCTCGTTTAACTTCGTTGCTGCCATCTCACCAGGTACAGAGGGAAAATTGGGATCATTTGTCGAAACTTTCATTAGCAGATCCATCATATTAGCAGATCCATCATATAATATCCCAGAAAAAATCGATATTTTATTAGGTGCTGATGTTTATGCATCCATTATCCTTGAAGGGCTGGTAAGGAGTCAAATGGGTTCCCCAGTTGCACAACAGACTGAGCTGGGGTGGATTCTCACAGGAAGCACCAGCTCGACTTCACAACGAAACAGTCTCACAGTACAAAATCACCATAACTCCTTAGATGATCAACTTAAACAATTCTGGGAGATAGAGGAAGATTTCGGTGACAGAAAGCTGACGGCAGAGGAGGAGAGATGTTAACAACATTACAGAGAAAACGTTAGAAGATGAAGTGATGGCAGATACGAGGTTCGGCTCCCTTTCAAAGAAAATATGCGTCCATGCTCTAAAGAGCCGCCATGGCAAGACTATATCAAATTGAGAAGCGTCTGGCTACCGATGTTAAGTTAAACTACAAAAACTGTCTGGAGGAATATGGTACCTTAGGGCACATGAGAGCGGTATCATTCGATGAGGAACGCCTGATTGGAGAGAACTATTTCCTGCCGCACCACGCGGTACTTAAGGAGTCGAGCACCACCACAAAACTTCGTGTGGTTTTCGATGCTTCGTGCAAGACCTCTAATGGTAAGTCTTTAAACGACCAATTGATGGTAGGACCGCGTTTACAACCAGACATAGTAGACCTCATAGCTGAATGGAGGAAATTTAAAGTAGCATTCTCGGCAGACATCACGATGATGTACAGACAAATATGGATGGCAGAAGAGGATACGTCGTATCAACTAATCCTGTGGAGAGCCAAAAGGGAAGATCCTGTTAAAACATACGCACTCAACACAGTGACGTTCGGTACTGCATTAGCACCCTATTTAGCAGTGCGGACCTTGCACCAGCTAGCTGCTGATGTGGAAAAGACCCACCCACAGGTTTCAAAGGTACTTACCGAAGGTTTTTACGTAGACGGTCTGATATATGGATCAGACAACGAAGAAGATGCAATCATCCTGCAAAGAGACGTTGTAGCCGTATTACAGTCGGCTGGATTTCCGCTGCGCAAGTGGGCGAGCAATTCGCCGAAGGTTTTGGAGCAAGTTCCTGAAAATCAAAGAGAAGTAAATCTTCCTCTAAATTTCGATTCGCAAGATGTTATCAAAACTTTGGGCATACAATGGCATCCAGCGAATGATGTCTTCAAATTCAAAATCAATTTACCTGAAGTGGATAGATACACAAAACGATCCGTGCTTGCAGATATCGCTCGCCTCTTTGATCCTCTTGGATGGATAGCCCCGTGTATTGTCAAAGCTAAGTTGGTACTACAAACACTTTGGCGCAACAATCTTTCTTGGGATTCACCAATATCCCAAGAAATTGAAAGGCTTTGGGTTGATTTACGAGATGGATTGAAAGGGTTGCAGGAGATATATATCCCACGGTGGATCGGATATGCAAATGGTGCAAAGGTGCAACTTCATGGCTTTAGTGACGCCTCTGAAAGGACATATGCAGCCGTGATACAATATATGCACGCATTACTCATAACAATCAAGAGAGTATACGCTTGGTGACCTCTAAAACTAGAGTAGCTCCAGTCAAGAGTGTATCTTTACCACGCTTAGAGCTTTGCGCGGCTCTGCTGTTAGCCAAGCTCTTACATAAAATTTCAAGATCCATGCAATTTGATAACGCGGAAAGTTTTGCATGGTCTGACTCTACGGTTACCTTAGCATGGATAAAGGGAGACCCAGCGATACGTACCACATTCGTTGCAAATAGAGTTGCCGAGATTCAAAGTCTAACGAGTCCTAATGTTTGGCGACATGTACAACAAGGACAACCCAGCAGATATGGGATCGCGAGGATTGTCACCAGTAGATCTGATGAGTAACAAGATGTGGTGGAGCGGGCCCTCATTTCTCCGAAATTTTTCACTAAACACCAATCCAGCTGAAATCCTAATCGATACGGATGAGGAAACTAGAAAGGTAAATAGAAATGATCAAATTAAATCAGATTTTTTTTAAAAATGCAATCAAAACCTTACATACCAATTTCGCTCACATTATTTCTCACTGCGTTGTCATCAACGATGCATTTGTTGAGAAATTATCAACACTTAAGCGTCTTATCCGCATCGCAGCAATATGGCGAAGGTACTTTTACAACGTACGTGCGGGGGAAAGGATGCCTTTAGATAAGCATCCACTCACAGCCGAAGAGCTGATCTCATCTCAGAACCAGCTCATTAAAATCATCCAAAAGGAACTGTTTGGTGAAGACATCAAGGCGCTGAAGGAGAAAAAACCTATTCCTAGGGGGAGTGCGATTCTCAGTCTGAATCCCTTCGTCGACTCGGATGGACTATTAAGGGTAGGAGGCCGGTTAGCGAACTCAGCGCTACCATTTACTCAGCGACATCCCATAATTTTGAAAGATGTGAGGTGCATCAACGTATACTCCACGGCGGGCAGCAAATGATGATGGCTGAAATAAGAAATACGTACTGGATAATGAACCTAAAGAGAGTAGTAAAGTCAACGATTCACAAATGCGTTCGATGCCATCGCTACAACGCAAAAATGCAGATGCAGTTAATGGGCAACCTTCCAACAGAACGAGTCATTGCCTCCAGGCCATTTACAAACACTGGCGTAGATTATGCTGGACCTGTAGAGGTAAAAATGTGGAAAGGTAGATGCAACAGATTTTCAAAGGGATACATAGCCGTGTTTGTATGTCTATCAACAAAGGCGATTCACATCGAACTAGCAAGTGACCTCAGTGCAGCAGCATTCATTGCAGCGTACAGGAGATTTGTGTCCAGACGTGGCACCTGTGCCAATATGGATAGCGACTGTGGCACAAACTTTAAGGGAGCGAACAACGAGCTAAGGAAGGACATTAAGTTCATATCAGCGGAATGGTCAGCAGAAGTTGCCCAGAGTCTTGCTTCCCAAAATACAACGTGGCACTTTAACCCTCCATCGTCACCACAATTTGGCGGTCTTTGGGAAGCACGAGTCAAACCAATCAAGCAGCACCTGAAGAGAACCATTGGCGCCTCTAAACTGACGTTCGAGGAATATGGAACACTTCTCGCGCAAATCGAAGCATGCTGTTCTTTGAAGTTCGTTGTGGGGTACGCACGCGTCGGGAACAATTATAAATTTATTTATTTTTTATCACTCGTTATATTTTTACACTTCTACATAAAATGTCTTGCAAAACGTGTGGAAACAAAGTGGAACGCTCTCAACTGAAGGTGAGCTGTCGAGACTGCAATAGCCTTTCTCACGCGGCTTGTGTTAATGTGTTGCCTGCCGACATCGAGTTTATGAAGAAGGCTAACAAACTCTGGCAGTGCAAAACCTGTGTTGCAAAAAAACGCCGAGAATCGCTATCGGGGGATGCGCCAGCTTGTGTCTCTAGTCTCGTGAATCAGCAGCATCTACTCAAATTAGTTGACAACAATAAATCTGTTAATCGAACACCTTCCGCTCCACCAAACGTTACACTTGATATGATCTACACGGAAATACAAGAGGTAAAGCAGATTCAAAAGAAACAGATAGAGGAACTTCAAATAAAGAACAAAGAATGTGAACTTAAAATTCGGCAGCTTGAAAAAAAAGTCGATCATCTAGAGCAACAACTCATCGGAAATTCAGTGGAGATTTACAATATTCCGCTTGACTGTGGCGACACTTCTAGCATTGATTTGGCGCTGAAGATTTTTCGTGATGGTCTTCTTGTTGATGCATCGAAAGAAGACATTGACCTTTGCTACATAAAACATATTACCAAACGGAAAAATAACATTCCGAATACTGGCACTAATCCAAGTCAAACAAAGAAAAATATACTGCATGTTAAATTTGTGTCGCGCCAGTGCAAGGAAAAACTGATGAAAGCAAAGAGAGAAAAAAAAACGCAACTGATAATAACACTACTCAGCAGCAACACTCACGAGAGACCAGAGAAGATGTACTTAAATGACTGTTTAACCTACCAGACACGTCAACTGTTTAATACTGCATTGTCGCTTAAGGGAGAAAAAGGGTATCAATATGTATGGACTAAGAATGGGACAGTTTATATGCGGAAGAAGGAAGGGGATAATTTAGTAAGAATTACTTGTGCTGAAGATTTTACTAATTTATGAATTCTCTTAATTCTGTTTCGTACTTAGTCCCTAATACATGTGAATACCCAGTCATTTCCTCTGGTTGTAATAACATTTTTTGCTTACCTCAAAATATTCGTAGCATTAGAAAAAACTTTTCAGCTTTAGTTGCACATCTTGAGTCGATAGCAAATTTACCTGTCATTATTGTTTTGAGTGAGATCTGGCTTTATGAGAATGAATTAGATTTATATAATATACCAGGGTACACACTTTTCGGAAATTGCAATGAATCTTATTCAGCTGGAGGTGTAGCAGTTTATGTGAAAAATGGTTATGTAGTCGATTGTTTTAAGCTTAATTTTCGTAGTGCTGATGTTTTGAAACTATCTTTTGATTTTATGTATGAGAACTATGTAATGTTATGTGTTTACAGATTGCACGAATTTTCTAAAGGTGTTTTCATTGACGAATAAAGCGATGCTCTAATGATCTGTAAAGAGAAAAACTTAATAGTAATAGGTGATATCAATATTGATATTTTAAATGAACTTGATAAAGATACAGAAAACTATTTGTTTCTTATGGCGTCTAATGGTCTGAAGAGTTTTATTGATGAACCTACCCGTCTAACCGATTCTACTAGGACGTGCATTGATCATTTATTTATGCGTACTCAAAAAAATAATAAAAATATGTTTAATGGTGTTATGTTTGATCTGAAATTAACAGATCATTGTATGATTGCACTTGTGTGTTCAAGTAATAACTCATTAAAATACGGCAAAACATCTGCAAAAACAAAATTATTCACAAACTATAGCCTTCTAAATGAATGTTTAAAATTTGAATTCTGGGAGCCAGTTTATTCTGAACGTAACCCATCAACCCCCTTCGATCTCTTCCTTACAACTTTGCAAACTCATATTAAAAATTGTACTACGTTATCTTTGCAAAACTCAAGTAAAAATAAATTTTTAAAGCCGTGGATGACATACAATCTCTTGTTGCAGATAAAAAGGAAAAACAAATTTGCAAAAATATGTAGAAGTCATCCTCACAACAGAAAACTAAAAAATTATTATGTTAATCTATTCAAATCTGTGCACAAAAGTATCGAAGAAACGCGTAACAAATATTATACTGATTCGTTTGTAAGAGCCAGAGGTAATGTAAGAGATGAGTGGAAGGTGGTTGATTGCATTTTAGGAAAAAGTAAACAATCAATAGAAATAAATAGTTTAGAGATAGATGGATTAAGTTATACTGATCCTACTAGCATTTCCAACAAGTTCAATGAATACTTCACCGAAATTTCAGAGAAACTGAAACCATCCTTGGAGATTCCGACAGGTTGTAATTGCTCCATAATAACCACAGAAAACACGCAAATAAATAGTTTTAGTTTTCGGCCAATTAATTAATTTGAAATATATAAAGCTATATTGTCTTTAAAAAATACAAATTCTTGTACTAGTGATGGTATATCGAGTATATTGTTAAAAAAAATAGGTTTATATGTGGTGGACGTTTTATCTTTCTTGTTCAATCTTAGTGTTCAAAATGGTTGTTTCCCTCGTCACCTTAAAGGTGCTGAAGTTATACCACTTTTTAAAAAAGGTAATAAAAATAATATGTCGAACTTCAGACCTATTTCTCTACTACCATCGTTTTCTAAGATTTTTGAAAAACTTCATGTATCTTTTTTAGAAGCAATAATTTTTTTAGTAGTAATCAGTTTGGATTCAGACGAGGATTATCAACCGAAGATGCCATACTCAGAGTGTGCAGTCAATCGTATGAAAGTATTAACGAAAACAAATCTACAATGTCTCTCTTTGTTGATATGACAAAAGCGTTTGACATGGTGGACCATAACTTGCTTCTAAAAAAACTATATAATGCTGGTTTCAGAGGAGTAGTTCATAAGTGGTTTACCTCTTACTTAAAAGGTAGAGAACAAAAAGTTAATGTGAATGGAAATTTTAGTAACTCTCGTGTTTTAAAAAATGGTGTACCACAAGGATCAGTTCTTGGTCCTTTATTATTTTTAATTTACATTAATTCTCTGTTTGAATTAAATCTAAATGGAATATCCACTGCATATGCAGACGACATAGCCTTTACATACCAATTTGGCACAGAATACGAATGTATAGCGAAGATTTCGGAAGATCTAGAAACATTGAGACTTTGGTTTGCGGAACATAAATTGATCGTTAGTGAGAAGACAAAATTGATGTCTTTCAAAATATTGAATCATGTTCTAAATGATTTCAATTTATGTTTTCATGCACATGATTGTAAAAAATTCTGTTTACCTGTTCATAGTTGTGGAAAAAGTAATTTTGTTTATAGTTCATCTTGTTCTAATAATTGTTTTAACATTGAATCTGTGCATCACTACAAATACCTTGGAGTTTTAATTGACCATAATTTGAACTGGAAAGACCATATCAATACCATTAAATCATATATGCTCCTGATTACGCGTAAAATGTATCTTATCAAACAGTTTTGCTCTACAAAAGTACTAAAATTAATTTATTACGGCCTTGCTCATTCTAAATTACAATATGGTATAGCAAGTTGGGGTGGTTCGTATAATAACACTTTCAGACCCTTGTTTATAGCTCAGAAACATCTAGTTAGAATTATTTGCAATAAAAATCGTTTAACTCCGAGTTGGCCTCTATTTAGAGAACTGCGTATTCTACCAATGAGACACCTTTATGTTTTTAAAGTATTAAAAGAATTTTTTAAGCAAAGCGGAAATATTCCTAGCAGAAGTTCACAATTATACAGCCTACGTGTAAATACCATGCATCTTGTCAATGTTCCATTCGCGTACAAATCCATTTTTTCTCAATTCTACACCGTTATAGCCCCTTCAATTTTCAATAGACTACCAATTTCTGTCCGGACAACCAATAATTTTACTGGTTTTCTAAAAAAGGTTAAAGACTGGTTATTTACTGTCAATTATGATGTCCTTGAATCGTTCTTTTAAAGTGATTTGCTATCCTAATCTTCAGCACAAGTTAATGTCTAAGTTTATTGCTATTCATACGAGTATTAATTAATTATGAATTGTAAATTATATTGTATCATTTCTGAATTTCTTTTTTTTATTCTTTATTTCTTTCTATTTCTGTTCTTTTTTAATTAATTTTTCCTTTTTTTGCTTTTTGAATTTATATAACTATTAACTTATAATTTTTGAATAACCGATGTCACCCCACATCAAACTTATATATAATTGTTAATATGAAATCGATGTCCATTCCACACTAACTTTAAAGTTACGGAATGATCATTCTTATTTTCCGCTATATCTGAAGGAAATTGTATAAGTTAGCTTTAAGTTATGAAGAAAATAAATAAATCTAAATAAAATTCAAGGCCGTTGTGTCCCATGACAGCTGATCCTAACGATTTGACAGTGTTAACGCCTGGACACTTTCTCGTAGGAGCCCCACTCACCACTCTTCCCGACAGAAACTTGAACGAAAGAAACATCAACAACTTAGATAGATGGAGATATCTTCAAAGACTGACGCAGGTCTTTTGGAAGCAGTGGAGTGCAACTTATCTTCATTTACTCCAACAGCGCCCAAAATGGCGTCGACAACAACCGAACATAAAGTTCGGAGATATTGTACTGGTAAAGGAGGACAACCTTCCTCCATCATTATGGGTACTTGCTCGAGTGCAAGAGCTACACGCCGGTTCGGATGGTCTGACGCGCGTGGTGACCATTAAGACGGGTATGACGATCTTAAAATGCCCGATCGCGAAACTGTCCCCCTTACCAATCTCAAATCCGTCCCACAAGTGGTAAAAAAAAAACTTTGAACTATAAACTATGAATTAAAATCAAAATAATGAACTATATTAACCCTAATGAACTTTATTTATAATACAAACAATAGTTAACCCAAATCAACTCTTAGTCAACAAAAAACAAATCACAGCGAAAGATGACAACAAGATACACTGCTGCACCAGATTTAAAATACAACAAGGCACTGCAAATAAATATGGACATCACAACTCACATCTCAGAGGCGGGGAGCATGTTGGTTCCCAACAAATGGATATCACAACATCACTTCATTTCAACACAGTTTATCTTCACGCAACGAACAAACGATTTGAGCTATCATAGTATCTACCATGTATTTGAATTACAAACTTCACACGAACCGAGCACATTTGACACCTCAGGAGCTATGCAAAGTGTTTTAGCACATTGAATTAAATATCGAGAAAGGAAAGATATATTTAGTTGCAGATGCAACCTCCATATCATCGATATCTAATAACAACGCACATATAAACACGATACACGATAACAAAAATATCACTTTCGTCACCAAATTTATAAAGTACACAAAAAATCACGAAACAACCACCGCGCGATTAAACATCGAAAACTGAACTGTCAAATGTGCAAGGCTAGATCGTTCACATGCATGCTGTCTCTTTGTAACAGTAACAAAACTCATAAGAATCAGCTAGTTAGACACTCTAGCTAATTAGAATGAAATTTATGCTAAAACCTTATTAATGGCTGACTTGAAGAAAGAGAAAGCATGCATGTAAAGCTCTAAGAAATTAAGACATGCATCTCTCCCTAACCTCATACTTGTCATAGGGGACTTTAATATGTAAATGTAGTAAAGGAGAAATATTTCACTTATTTAAAGGAGAAATTTTGATTATATAATTATGTAAAAGGGTCACCAACCCCATATAGAATGTAAAGCTTAACAGCTGTTAGACACCGAGGCTACATTGTAATATGACAAAAAGATTGTCGTCACTCATCTACAGTCAAGCGAAAAGGAAAGTGCATTAAATTTATAACGTTTTTAAAGATTGAGTTTTTTCTTTTGAATTGCAAGGAGCTAGTGCCATTTTCATTAAAAAAAAAAAAAATTATAATTTTCGGCTTCAACTTAGCCCGAAACACTTTTAGTTCAGTGAAGTGGTTTGTTTTGTTGTCGCTTGGGTGTGGGGTTCAGAACAACAGTATCAGTCTTATGTTAATAAGTGGATCTGTAGCAGGGTTTGAAGTGATTACATTGACGTAGATCACGCTCGTCCTAAGTGAGGAGCTGGTGTTTTCTTGTTTTTGGCGCTGCTCTTGATTTGGCGGGTCTTTTGTTCAGTTGGAGAATTGAGAGATGACTCTTTTGTGATGTGGAGTCTCGAAGGATACTTTGCAGTCTAAAAGTTGAGAAATATTGTATATGTTTTTGTTATTTGAATTGTTCTCAAGTTGAATGAAGAATAGTGGAAGAGGTTTTTTGGCGCCTCTATTTTAGTTTGTGGCCCATTACTTCGAGTTCCTGTTCAATATCTCCTTTATCCGCGGAGTGGTGCATATTGCGCAGTATTACCTTGAATGGGTTTGAATGTGTAGTTTTTAGTATTTTTTTGGCGAAGCACTTTCATAGTTATAGTGTAGAATGTAGTCTCGGTTGTTTAGATTCTTATTTCATTATTTTGTAATAATTTTAGTTCACAGTTTTTATTTGCTACTGTATTCAGAGCACTTATCAGAGCTCTAATGGATACTACGCCTTAAAAGTAAATTTGTGAAGGTTTATTGGTTTTGCGAAGTTCTTATACCTTGTTGTTGTTTTACGTGATCTGTTTCTGGTCTATTATCGGTTTCTTCGTCCGTAGCTAAGATTTCAAATATGTTGTTTGAATTCGACGAGGTGGGCGAACTTAGCCTGTATGAGTCTAGTACTCTCTGACCTTTAGTTTTCAATTTGTTGGTTGTGATCAGGTTGCTTGTATTTTTGGTGGGTGGCGTCCTGTTACTTTTTTGTGCACTGATGAATAGATTTTGATTCTTTGAGGGTGTATCGTTTCCCTGCTCTTTCCAAATGGGTCGTACTTTTTGGTCGGTGATGGATTCTAAGTGGGTTGTGTATAAAGAAAGAGTTATAGTAGATCGTTGTTCTGCTGGTCACTGATACTATCGAGGTAAGGTTTGATGTTGCGACGGTGGTGATAGCAACAGAAGAAATCGTAGTTGTTGTGACGAATGAAGGAAAGGTGCCCTTGTGTTGGCTATAGAAGATCAAATGTGATATCGCATTTCATCTGAGTTAGCAGGTATTTTGCTTTTTATGTTAAGGTTTGTGCCTAAGATGAATGCATTAAGAGCTTTTGAATGCACTTATATCTGTCACCATACATAATAAACTACCCAGATGTCGCACGCCCAAATAAAAAAATTAAGCATATTTTTATCCTGGCAGACAACGTGGTAGCGACAAAGAGCTTTCAGAATAAGTACAACAAATAAAGCTTTTTCTTTTTCCTCACTCCGTTTGCTCGTGTGGGAAAAGTTATTTTTCTCATCGTGTGTTGCAGCATGCAAACGAACGAGGTGAGGAAGTGTAAAAAGAGTATGCGGGAAGGGGCATGAAGATGCATAACGGTGTGATTTTTCCATACCACCGCAGCAAAAGAATACATTTTCATGAATGGAAGCATGTGCGTTGTATATGAAGAGAAGGTTTGAGAGATTTTGCTCGAATATCAATCATTTAGATTTTCAGGTTAATTACTAACATACATATGTATATATTACATACATATACTAAAAAATTTAAAGTCATAAGAAAATTGTCTCCAAGGAAAAAATGTCCTGGAAAAAAACGAAGTGCGCAATTGTACACTGTTCTATAACCAAAAATGAATTGCCTGATGGAAAATTATTCAACTTTCCTAAAAAAGGAACAGTTAAATACGATGAATGGTTAGCTTTATCAAAGTAGTCTCGGGAACACATAAAAAGCTTTAAAACGCCCTATATATGCAGCAAACATTTTAAGAATGACTTTATTGGAAAGAAATATTTAAAAAAAAAATGCGTACCCTTCTCTCTTGTTAAAACGAAGTGTTGTTATATTTGATGACGTGTTCATTTGTTTTGATCCGACGAGAGCTAAGGTTACATATGAAAACTGCAATAAATTGGTACTGGATTCGAATGATGTTACAGTAGAAGAACTAAACTTGTCTTCAAAAAGGTTATCAAGAAAAAGATTCAATGATAACGTTGAATTTGCTTGCGCCAACTGTGATACAAAGGCAATCTATTTATATTAAAAGAATTGAGAGGCTTAAGAAATTGAACAATAGCTTAAGGATAACAATAAAAGGAAGTCGCAAATCGAAAATAAATTTCCTGCAGAGAATTCATCGCTTAAAAGAGGACAACAAATATAAAATATCCAAGAGAAAATTGATTTATTGCTTGGTATTGATCAAAATATTAAGACATTTTCAAAGCTCATTCTATCTGAGAATGCAAAAAAATACATCGAAGAGGAGAAGTGGATTTCGCAGTGCATTTTTTTCGTTCGTCTTCCGGATACAACTTTTTACGGGATCAGCTTGGACTACACTTGCCGCACCCATCTTCATTACATAGATGGATTAAGATTAAAAGTCTGCCACCTGGAATAAATAGAAATGTCCTAGAGAAAATAAAGAAAATAACTTCAACATTATCACCAAAAGAAAAAGAAGTCGTGATTATATTTGATGGGGTGAGCCTTCAGACGAATCTAACCTATAAAGATGAAATTGAAGGTTTTGTTGATTACGGAAGGAATCAAATGTATGCGCTAAGTCTGTGTGCGTTTTTATGATTCGGAGTGTATGCGGAAATTTTAAGCAAGTTTTATATCATGTCGTTTGTCCAAGCAATATACGAGTTAGAGGTCTGCATGAATGTGTTCATTTGCTCTCTCTACACGTGTACTCTACTTCAGTGTACTCTATTCATTACAATAATTCGAACAAGTGTACAGCAAAAAAGAGTACCACACCACAAAAGACAGTTGCTGTACTTACAATACTCGGGTCACCTGATAGCAAAATGAGTGCAGTGTTTTGTTTCTCTCCCACACTTTGGGTGCTTGAACTTGCTTGATGTGAGCAAATAGTTTACAATGTTAACTGTAAAGAATACACTGAGTACACTGAGTGCACTGAATAAAACGATTGCAAATACTAGTTATATATAAATACTAGTTTTATATAAATACATTTTATACAAGAATTGAAGGATTATATATTAAACATCGAACCCACAAACGCAGGAAATAGATCATTTTGTTTCAATGGCTTGGCCTTAACTATAGAAAGTGTTTTAAGAATAAGAGACACATTATTCATGGATCATAATGATTTATATTACATTTACGTAAATAAATTTCGTCAAGATCCGTTAGAGAACTTATTTGGTAAAATAAGAGCGCGGAATATTAATAAAATTAATCCAAGAGTTTCCGAATTTAACTCCCTGCCAGCCAAAGTTATATCTATAAAATTTGTATTCAAATCGAAATTTTCCAACTGCGAAGAAGACGATTCGGAATATCTACAGGTGGATTGGAATGCTATTTTCCAGAGTGATATAGAAGAACAAATAATAATTACCCAAGAGCTATCACAAAATCACGACATTCTTAAGAATGAGGAATGTTTTGAAAATAACTTGAATACCCAAGAGCTATCACAAAATCACGACATTCTTAAGAATCTGGAATGTTTTGAAAATAACATGAATACGAACAATATAGTTAATCCACCAGATGAATATCAGTCAAGGTACCCCAGGTCAATGACCTTGCTACAAGATACTTTGCCGGATACTGCTTCTTTGAAACAATAAAAAAAAATGAACAAAATCTGTGAAAATTGTGCTGAAGAAATGTCAAAGGACAAACATAATTTCGATCTAACGGAAGTATTGATAAAATTAAAAGAATATGAAAATTTAAAAGAGAACACGGTTCTCTTATGGCCGTTGGAAAAATATTTTCAAGTATGCCGTCTTCATGTACAAATATTTTCCGAATACTTTCGAAAACTACCTTTTGCATCTAACTTAAAAGAAAATATAATCAAAGTATGTAAAAGGCAACAAATATACATTTTCCGAATTGGTTCAATGTATTTTATGACCACAAAATTAATTTAATAAAATTCCTAATAGTGGTATTGCTCTGGAAAATTGTAAATGGGTCCTTGATAAGAATTTAAATAAAAGTAGAATTTCCAGAAATGAAATAAAAAAATTGCAAAATGTAATGAACGCTTAAAAAGTAAAGTCGACAGATAAATTGATAGTGATTATTGGGAGGTTGGGAGGGTGCGGGTCGATTTCCTGCCACCTCCTCGTTCGTGTCCCCTGGAAACTACTTCAGTTAAGGTGATTTAACTGCAATTTAATACTAAATGAAGTAATGATGTAAAAGTAATGATTACTTTGTTAAGTTAGTTAGTTTTTTTTATAATAATTTCGAAGATTAGTCACCTTCACTTAAGTAGGCGAAGAGCAGTGATCAGTTATTATAAGGGCATACATAAATATAAAATGCAGTATGCAAAACTCATATTCATACCCATTTTCAGAGCAAATTTGTGTTCACAAGGTTTACAGAGTTTTTATTTATTTAATCAAGTGCTGAAAATAAGGTACATACTTACAGACAAAATAACAAGCACACAACATAAGCCCAACCATATACATATACGATCTATACAGATACTCCATATCCATCCTACCAACGTGTCGGCATCAGAACTCCGTGACCGCAGTCGCACAAAATATGTTTTTTGTTTCTTTTTTGCAGTGAAGGTAAACAAGGGTATGTGTGAGTGACACGGACTAAAAAGTGAGCAGAAAAAACAAATGTTCTGTGTTCTGATTTGTTCCCTTTTGTAAGAAATTTAAGCTTTTTAAAAAGCTTTTTTTTTAGTGAATTTCGTTTTCATATATCACTTCTTCCCATATGAATGAGACACCTGGGTAGTTTATTATCTGTGCTGTCACCTCTGTACTGGTTCCATAAGTTCCACAATAATTGCGCGCGAAAATGTTGGAGCTTTTTTTGTGTGTACATATAATAAGTACGGAGTTAAGAATAAAGAGGAATTAAAGCGGTTCACCTTTAAATAATCGAGTAGAGCGGCAGTGGAAACTCCAACTTGCTGTGAGACAGTAGAAGAAGCTCTCTCTCCACCAGTGCACTACGTTTATTTATTTGGTAAGAAAGCTTTGTAGATTTCTGAATTTTTATGAAGTTCTGAGACTACTTTTCACTTTGAATAGAATTGCCAACTCATATTGATTGAGTGAAAAAAATCCACAAGTCATTTGTTTGAAAATATTTCGTTTGATTAAATTTGTTTCAATTAATATTACAACTTTCCTAACATCATAAACCTACCCTATTTTAATTTCTATTTAACGCAAAACATATGTATATATATTACTATATTCTATTCATGCTTGTTTGTCACTCTCTTGTTCTCTCAATTCATAAACCTGTTTTGCTGCACTGTACTCTCTAAAGTAATTGTATAACCGTTGGTCCACGATCACTTTGTAAATTCGTATTCTCGTCCACTTAGATCTTAGCTGCCTCCCAATAAAGACCTCTGGTCATTGTATTTTGGTATTGTATGGTTTTATTTCTTGTGTATATTGTTTCGTTACTCTGGGACTTCTCTTTCGGACACCTTTTGCTTTTTTTTTTCATCGCGTTCATCTGCAACTACATGAATATCGATTTTCTTCGTTCGTTATTCATCATTTTTGGTCCAAATCGAGCCGGATCTTGGATTTCGTACTCATCGAGCAAATAATCTTCACTTTGGGATTAACGGAGATGGCCGTTGGTCAAAGGTTCATCTGCAGATATATGTGGATTACTCGTTTGTACCAATCGCTAAGAAATTACAGATTTCGCAAATTCCATCGTTTGATTAACGGACATAGCGTATTATTCACATCATCATATTTATCACATCATCAAAATTCTGTTCGCTCATAACCGTTTTCCGATTAATTCAGATAGTGTCGATATTCGTGTGCTTGGAATATATAGACAATATTCACACGTGTTTGATAGAACTTCGGTACAGTTCCTCCCGTGTTCGAATATATGTATGATTTGACTTTACTTATTAGGAATTATTTCGGTAATCGATTTCGTTTGCGGTAAATAATTTCTACAAAGATTTGCATGAAATTATAGCAATACAAATTGCATGAAAGGTGAATTGCTCTTGCAAAATTAAACAAACATTTTCGCGCGCGTTTATATAAAGCAATTTGTGCTATTTCAATCGGTAAATATGCCCGCTAACAAGCTTCCTGTGTTGCGTGCATCTCGTGGTAACCTGAAAGGCTCGCTAACTAAATTAGAAACTTTCTCGGAAAAAATTAATGAATTTATTACGATCGAAGCGCTTGAAGTTCGGTTGGAAAAGTTAGAGGACCTTTTAAAAAGTTTTATTTTTCGCAACAGGAAATGTATACCTTTGTTGAGGAAGAAGGGTACGTTGACCCTGAACCTGAATTCGAGGAGTTTGAATCGAAGTATCTGCTCGTCAAATCGGTTTTCGTTTCTTCGATTCGGTAAAGGAAGAAGCCGGAATTAAATACAGCTCAGGCTAATTTCCCAAATAATTCTCAAGCTCCAGTCGTGCAGCAATTGAGCACACCAAATGCATTTACCCACGTTAATGACCATCTCCAAAGTTTCATATAGAACCCTTCTCGGGTAGTTATCGTGACTGGCCAGCGTTTCGTGATATGTATGAGACTTCGGTGCATAATAAGACAAACCTTTCGTCAACTCAAAAGTTCGTCTCTTCGGGGTGAGGCATTAAACTTGCTGTCTCATATCCCACTGTCTGATGCTACCTACGAGCAAGCGTGGGAAAGGTTGGAAAAGCGATATGACCGACCACGTTACATTTGGAAACATTCATTCAATTACCATCGCTTCACATCTCAAACGTTCGCAGTCTTCGTAAAATATCAGATTGTGCGGACGAGGTTCTACGCGGCCTCAATTCTTTAAATTCGTATAAAAGGAATCCTTGGATGATATACACTTTAGTTAGCAAGGTGGACCCAGACACTCGGCAAACTTGGTTAGCTGTTAGTGTAGAGTCAGAGTATCCAACCATAGATCAGTTTTTAACCTTTTTGGAGCGTCATTGTGAGGCTCTGGAATCATGTAAAACACATGTCCATGAACCAAATAAGAAGACCACAACCTTGAAAAGTATGCACGTTGCATCCCCAACTCAGTGCTCAAAATGCAATTCATCTCACGCCCTATCTCAATGTCCCAACTTTCTTGCAATGGACTTAGAGTCAAAGAGGGACTTCGTAAAGTCGAAAAAGCTTTGCTTTAATTGTTTGCGCAGTGGTCATAGTGCAGTTCGCTGTCAGTCAAAGTTTTGATGTAGGACATGTAACTCGCGGCATCATAGTCTAGTACATCTTGGGGCAACTAATGCAAACAACACTCACTCGCTTTCGGAAACTACCACTACTTTACATTGTGATCTATCGAATTCGAATCTTCAACCATCGTCTTCTAATTCGAATCGTCCATCGTCGTCAACCCATCTAAACCAACTCATTACTCATCACTCAATTAACTTCGCTCAATTTCGGCCACAAACTTTACTTCCTACAGCAGTTTGTAAAGTCCTAGATAGCAGTGGAAACTACCAGTTAATTCGACTTTTAATCGACTCTGGATCGCAGGTTTCTTTCGTCACCGACTCTTGCGTTCAGAGACTTGTACTTAGACGAACGAATGCTCGAATCCCAATAAGTGGGATTAGTGAAACCTGTGCTGGGACATCTAGAGGCCTAGTCTCAATGGTAATCGCTTCTCGGTTTGATTCGGTCAGTATCGTGGTTGATACCTACATTTTATCAAACCTGACAGCGGCATTGCCTTCCAATCCATTTGATATCAACGATTGCCGATGCTTCCTTTAATCAACCAAGCTCTGTAGATATGTTACTCGGTGCAGATAAGACCTGGGACATTCTGCAGAGTGAAATCGTTCGCGGCGCAAATGGTCATCCCATAGCACAACGTACTATATTCGGCTGGGTATTAGCTGGACGATTGTTTTTGGGTGGTGAAAAAAACATTCGGTCACATCATACCATTATCGACATTAACTCCACATTACAGGCATTTTGGACAATTGAGGAGGTTGATACGAAATTAATTGTTTCAACGGAAGACAAGGCAATTGAAGACCATTTTGTTAAAACCCATCGAAGAAGTGCCAATGGCAAATACATTGTCAACCTGCCTTTTAAAAGTCCCCCAGTTTTCGGAAAATAATGGTACTGTTTCGCGTCTTTCTGCAATGGAAAGGAAGTTCTCCAAAAACAACTCGCTTTTTCTTTTATACTCGAAGTTTATGGAGGAGTATTTGGCTCTAGGGCACATGCGTATGATACCGTCGTCGGAAATTTTGAAGCCCAATATTTTCTATTTGCAACATCACGCAGTGCTCAAGCCAGACAGCGCAACAACAAAACTCCGTGTTGTATTCGATGGATCGTTTAAGGACTGGCGCGGAAATTCCCTAAGCGATTCCCTTCTGATAGGTCCTCCAATTCAAAGAAACCTTTTCTCGGTCTGTTTACGATTTCGTCGCCACAAGTATGTGTTCACCGCTGACATAGTAAAAATGTTTCACCAGGTTTGGGTATCAGATGAAGACACTGATTACCAAAGGATCGTCTGGCGCAAATCGCAAACAGATCCCATTGACCATTATCGGTTGTGCACGGTAACATATGGAACCTCGTGTGCTCCATACATTTCGGTACGCGTTCCAGAACAATTGGCCCGTGACTATCGCGAAGAGTATCCTGTAGCGTCAGAGATACTTCTAATGACTTTTACGTTGACGACGTTGTGTCAGGTGGAGACTCGCTCGCCGATGCAATGTCAAAAAAGAAGTGCTTAATAGAGCTCCTTGCGAAAGGTGGCTTAAGACTTAGTAAGTGGCAAAGCAATTGGAAAGAACTAATTCAAGAAGAAGAACTTTTACAAAGTAAAGACATTTCGTTTGATAGTGGCGCAGATCCTTGGGTAAAAGTACTCGGTTTGTACTGGAACTCCGAACTCGATTATTTCTCTTTTCGCTTAAATTTAACACCCATTGAATCTGTAACCAAAAGACAACTGTTTAGGGAAGTCGCCCGCATTTTCGATCCACTCGGTTTTCTCGCACCCTCGGTCGTTCCAACTGAACGGAACCATTAAAACTATTATAGTTGCAGCTAAAAGTCGAGTTGCACCAATTAAGCAGCTTAGTATTCCTCGATTGGAACTGTGTGGGGCTCTGTTGCTTGCTCGATTACTCGTCGCGGTTCAAAGGTCTTTGAACACTACTTTTGCAAATGTATTCGCATGGTGTGACTCTCAAGTCGTCCTTTCTTGGCTATCGTCTCCTTCTCGTCGTTGGGATATCTTTGTCGGGAATCGAACATCGGAAATCTTAAGCGCGATTCCTCGGAACCGATGGTTTCACATCAGGTCTGAACAAAATCCCGCACATTGTGCTTCGCGCGGTATAGCACCATCCACTCTTGTTCAGCACCCAATATGGTGGGAAGGTCCTCATTGGTTGGCAAAAAAAGAAAGCCATTGGCCAATTGAAAACTATTTTGAAGAACACCCTGACTGAAAATAGGAGGAGAAAAGACAATGTCAAAATTCGTGTCTAGTCGTCAATGTAGAACATCCATTTCATATTCTGTTTCCTCGCGTATCGTCTTGGAATCGATTGGTTCGTGTTGTCGATCGGTCGTAAAACCCACAACACTAAAGGGTACATATCGCTATTTGTGTGTCTATCTACAAAGGCCATACATTTGGAGTTAGTCAGTGACCTAACCACGGACGCATTCCTTGCTGCTCTTCGTCGTTTCATCGCGCGTCGTGGTAAACCATCGTATATATATTCAGACAACGGCACCAACTTTCGCGGATCTGCTAAACGACTTTCAGAAATGCATCGAATCACCATGTCTGAATGCCACAACTCTTTAGTAGCAGAGTCGCTCGCTCGCGATGCAATTACCTGGCACTTCATTCCCCCTTCAGCGCCACACTTCGGTGGGCTGTGGGAAGCGGGGGTGAAGTCAATTAAACTGCACATTCGTCGTGTTATTGGGTCAGATATCCTTAGCTTTGAAGAGTTCTGCACCCTTCTTACCCAAATTGAAGCCCTCTTAAATTGTCGTCCTCTATGTTGAACATCAGATAATGATTTAGATCCACTAACACCTGGCAATTCATTATAGGTTAATCATACTCAGCAGTTCCCGAACCATCGCTCGAGATACCTGAAAATCGATTGTCCTCTTGGCAAGCTCTACAGACGAAAGTTCAAGGATTTTGGAAACGTTGGAGGATGGAATATTTGACGTCACTACAACAACGCCCTCGATGGTCGCAGCCTCAACGGGACTTGCAGTTGAACGATCTGGTGGTAATCAAAGATTCAAATCTACCACCAGGGAAATGGGCTATGGGACAAATCATCGCAATTCATCCAGGCAAAGACGGACATGCTAGAGTAGTCACTCTACGGACTGCTAATGGGAATCTTGTTCGCCCGATACATAAACTAGCCCCACTCCCTATGTGCTGAAACTTTGTTCCAGGGGCGGGGGAATGTTTGAAAATATTTCGTTTGATTAAATTTGTTTCAATTAATATTACAACTTTCCTAACATCATAAACCTACCCTACTTTAATTTCTATTTAACGCAAAACATATGTATATATATTACTATATTCTATTCATGCTTGTTTGTCACTCTCTTGTTCTCTCAATTCATAAACCTGTTTTGCTGCACTGTACTCTCTAAAGTAATTGTATAACAGTTGGTCCACGATCACTTTGTAAATTCGTATTCTCGTCCACTTGGATCTTAGCTGCCTCCCAATAAAGACCTCTGGTCATTGTATTTTGGTATTGTATGGTATTATTTCTTGTGTATATTGTTTCGTTACTCTGGGACTTCTCTTTCGGACACCTTTTGTTTTTTTTTCATCGCGTTCATCTGCAACTACATGAATACCGATTTTCTTCGTTCGTTATTCATCATCATTATTGAAATGCCGTTACATCTATAAAAAGTCGCTGTTTGGTATGCTTTATGGGCTTGGAATCATTGGTCCATATTTCTTCAAAAGTGATGCCGGTCAGAAAGTTACAGTCAATGAAGAGCGATCCATGATTACTGACTTTTTTATTTCCCAATTGAATGGCATTAATGTGGAAGAGCTATTTCAACAAAACGGCGCAATATGCCACATAGCGCGCAACAATCAATTTATTGTAGGAAACATTCTATGACCGCATAATTTCGCTTAATGGACCTCTGAATTGGCCTCCAAGGTCGTGTGATTTAAACCTTTGGATTATTTTCTGTGGGCATATGGGTCTAGTCTACTCCGATAAACCAGAGGCGATAGGCACCTTGGAAGCCAACATTCGCCGCGTTATTGTCGATATACCGCCCCAACTATTCAAAAAAGTGGTCGAAAATTGGACTTCCAGATTAGGCTTTATTCAAGCCAGCCACGACTCCCATATGTACGATATCGTATTTAAACACTAATGACATGAGACTATCTTTCCAATAAAGCCAATAACATGGCCATTACCATGATTTTTATTTGTTGTATTTAATTTTAAATTTCTATAATCAAAAAAAAAAAAACACTCTACTCTATTCTTTAGGAATATTATCAGGGTTCCGTATGCACACCACGGAACCCTATTGCTCTCGCTAGCGCAACTGTCTGTCACCACCTTCTATCTCCTAAACTATAAGTGCTATATGCACGATACACAAGTAATGTAGAACAATGACCAAAACACAATGCTGCTGTCACTTTTGAAAAGATCTTAGTCTTGGTGGTTGCTTCAGTGCTGCGTGTACTGGAGCAACCATTAATTAAAAATATTCTTGTTTATACATACTCGTATATAAGCTGTCACATGCTGAACACCTTTGGTGTGTACAAGAAAAGAACTGTAAGTCCTCCTACACACACAACCCCATTTCAGGGGTGGGATTTCTTTAATTTTTAATTGAATTACAAAAAAAAAAAAAAAACATTGACTAGCCTCGCAATGAAAAATGAAAATGTCAACACAATTGTTGTTAAAACATTGATTAGCCTCGCAATGAAAAATGAAAATGTCAACAATTGTGCTGACATTAAGTGCGTCTCCCTCATTCCCACAGATACACAAACCCCATCCCTTTTTCGCAAAATCAATGATAGCGATCGGGATATTATTTGTAGTTCCGGCAGGTCACAAAGGGAGACTCAATAGCCGCAATGAAAGAAAGGCTACGAAGGGATGCTCCCCCACAAAAATTCAACATCTCCAGGAGGTACTCCGCGGGATCCAACGTTTTGTGAATTTCTTTAGTGGAAGAATTTTTTTTTTTTTTTAACCGCTTTAAAACCCTCTACTGCATGCACTATGATCCAATAAAAAAAAAAATTTAATTTTTGTTTTTCATTTTGTACAATTAAGAGACTAAAACAAAAAAAAAGGCTGAGGTTTCCATTATGCGCACTAAGCTAATTTCTTTTTTTTTATTTTTTTGTTCAAATTGACTTATTCTAAGATGTACTGTAAAAGAATTTTTCTGTGGAAACTTTTTTTTCTATTTTTTTTTTTTTTTTTCTTTTAAAGTTTTCAATTTTCACAGAAAAGTGCATGTATATAAACTGCACAAATGGACGCGTTCACTTCGCATAACGCTTGTGCTAAGTGATTTCTGTTGCTGAAGAGGCAGATGGGTGGGGTGGTGAATGCAGTGAATGTTGGGAAATATTATAAAGGGTGGTTAAATTTTAAGGGCCGATGTTGAATGTGAACCACACCTAAACGTCAAGTCTTTTTCTGCATTTCATTTGACATTTCTCAATTTCAGACTAACTCAATTTTAACTATGGAAAGATACACAATCGAGCAACGCGTTAAAGTTATTCAGGCTTATTATGAAAATGGGCGTTCAATTTAAAATGCATATCGTGAATTTCGTGATTCTTTCGGTCAATTTAATCGTCCAAATGTGCGTACAATCGGAAAAATCGTGCAAAAATTTGTGCAAACCGGGTCTGTAGGAGATATGAAAACACCAGTGCATGCTCGTACAGCTCGTACTGCAGAAAATATTGCTGCTGTTCGCGATAGTGTAGCTGAAGAGCCGTCCACCTCAACTCGTCGTCGTGCCCAACAATTGCACCTCTCACGCTCGTCGTTGATGAACATTATGCATAAAGACTTGCATTTACGCGCTTACAAGGTGCAATTGACTCAAGAACTAAAGCCTCTTGACCATTTCAAGCGTCGTCAATGTTCACAATGGTGGCAAGAAATGGCAACAGTGGATGATCAATTTTCGAAGAAAATCATCTTCAGTGATGAGGCACATTTTCACCTCAGTGGATTCGTCAATAAGCAGAATTGCTGCATTTGGGCGAATGATAATCCAAGAGTGATTGTCGAAAAACCAATGCACCCACAAAGAGTGACTGTTTGGTGCGGTTTATGGGCTGGCGGCATCATCGGGCCGTATTTTTTCCAAAATGAGGCCGGTCAGGCAGTTACTGTGAATGGTGTTCGCTATCGTGAGATGATAACGAACTTTTTATGGCCCGAATTGGAAGATATGGATGTGGACAATATATGGTTTCAACAGGATGGTGCCACTTGCCACGCAGCTAACGAAACAATGGCTCTTTTGCGCGACAAATTCAATGGCCATGTTATCTCACATGGTGGCGATGTCAATTGGCCGCCAAGATCATGTGATTTGACACCGTTGGACTTCTTTCTTTGGGGTTATTTGAAAGAAAAGGAAAAAAAAAAAAAAACATTGACTAGCCTCGCAGTGAAAAATGAAAATGTGAACACAATTATTGTTAAAACATTGATTAGCCTCGCAATGAAAAATGAAAATGTCAACAATTGTGCTGACATTACGTGCGTCTCCCTCATTCCCACAGATACACAAACCCCATCCCTTTTTCGCAAAATCAATGATAGCGATCGGGATATTATTTGTAGTTCCGGCAGGTCACAAAGGGAGACTCAATAGAAACGATAAAAATTTGTTTGTTGTATGTGAGGTATTTTGTTTTTTTGATTTTTTTTTTGGTCTCAGGTTATATGAATAAGTGTCTCGTAGGTTGTGTTATTTATGTTAGGTAAATAAATTAACAATATTGCACGTCATAATTAAACTATTTATGTACATATGTATGTGATTATATAGAATAATTAGGTCAGTAATCAGGGTAATTTTTTTAAAACAAGATGGACTATTGTGACTGGACTACAACGAGGCGAGGAACATTGATAAGGGAAATTTTTCCATTTCAATGTTCCGAAAAATGCAATACACTATAGATAGCTAACAAAGACACAAAAATGAGAAAGAAAAAGGGGAGGAGGACTAACAAAGAGAGAATGAGGTCGAACAAAGAAAAAGAAGGAGATGAAAAGTAGGACAATGGGAGACAAATAACCCAGATAGATAACAACGAGTTAAAGCATCGACTCCAAGATTATCATTATCAAAGTTACGCTCTAAACAGCTGGGCGCTGTCACTGATAGCAGAGATTTTTTTTTTTGTATCAGAACATACAGTGAGATCTAAAAATCACTGTGGAGCATTTTTTTCTGTTTTCCTTTAAAAGAGGTGAGTTTGGCACAGGGTATAGTTATAGTATACTAAAAGAAAAAACAATTTTAAAAATTAGAAAACCTGGGAAGCCATTGCACAGAAAGAGGGGTAAGATGAAGCCTGGGAGCTCCGGTGAAACATAAATTTGATTTTTTTATCCGATAGGCATAGTAAATCAAAAAAACCTCAGGCCTCTGCAAAACATTTTTTTCAATGTCAATACCGTTTCAAGGTGCAACTGGACAAGGTCCGGTGCAAGCAGTAATAGCGATGGCGTGGGCCGCAATGAAAGAAAGGCTACGAAGGGATGCTCCCCCACAAAAATTCAACATCTCCAGGAGGTACTCCGCGGGATCCAACGTTTTGTGAATTTCTTTAGTGGAAGAATTTTTTTTTTTTTTTTAACCGCTTTAAAACCCTCTACTGCATGCACTGTGATCCAATAAAAAAAAAAAAAATTTAATTTTTGTTTTTCATTTTGTACAATTAAGAGACTAAAACAAAAAAAAGGCTGAGGTTTCCATTATGCGCACTAAGCTAATTTCTTTTTTTTATTTTTTTTTTTTTGTTCAAATTGACTTATTCTAAGATGTGCTGTAAAAGAATTTTTCTGTGGAAACTTTTTTTTCTATTTTTTTTTTTTTTTTTTTCTTTTAAAGTTTTCAATTTTCACAGAAAAGTGCATGTATATAAACTGCACAAATGGACGCGTTCACTTCGCATAACGCTTGTGCTAAGTGATTTCAGTGAATGTTGGGAAATATTATAATTAATAAATATATATATATTATATATATATATATATATAAATATATATATATATGATATAAAATATATTAGATATTGCCATATGTCCCAAAGTTAAAATAATTTAAAGTTAATTTTGTCTTCTTTGATATTGTAGCATAATAATAACTACGCGCCTATGTCTATGCAGCAAATTCCGAAGTGACTTTCCATTTTGGCAGAATTTTGGTTCGAACTGTCCTTTCATTCGAGGTTCGTGTCTGGGACGAAGTCTCCACAGCTCATGTCAACGAAAGAGACGAATAATATCAGGGATAAAAGGGAATTATAACTGCAAGAATTATTTCTCTTGTTCCAGTGGTCGAAGAATTTGCTAGAAGCTTCTGGCTATCAGAAACTTCTGCTATATAAGGACAGATGGCGATCAAAAAAAAAGACAGTTGGTTTAGAACCGTGGCGAAGAGATTGGAAAAGTGATAATGGGCGAAGTTGTAATTTGGTGATAAATTGAAAGTTGAGAGTGAACAAGAAAAAGTAATTAGTTTGGATTTGTGAATTAAGAAATTGAAAGGAGATAAAGTGATTTGAGAGGAAAGAGACCTTGTAAGAAAAGAATAAGGCGAAGAATAGTATAGTGTGAACTTGAATTGTTCTATAGAGTAGAAAATAAAGAAATAATTTCTCAGAATAATTGTTTTATCTACTCGAGCCGTAGCTCGCATACTACATTGGTGTCAGAAGCGGGATAAAACTTATTCTGTGAATAACTATTTCCGTGGTGTGAAATTGCACAAGCAAAAAAAAAAAAAAACGATTTCTGTGTTGAGTTAATTAGTTGCGCAAAATGGGTCGCAAATTGGGAAAACTAACTATAACTCAACTAAAGGCAGAACTCAGTAAGCGGAACCTCGACACAACTGGGGGAAAAGATGCCCTACTGATTCGTCTGGAAGAAGCAGTAACGCAGGAAGGTGAAAATCCGCACGACGTAGAGTTTGACGTGGAAGAGGAAGCAGTAAGTACAGCAGCCGACCCGGGTATAACAAGTCTGCTCCTGCAACTTAAGTTAGTCATGGACGAACAAAAGAAAGCAATAGAAGATCAAAGGAATTCTCTAGAACTTAAGCTGGACGAACAAAAGAAAGCGATGGACGAACAAAAGAAAGCAATGGGCGACCAAAGGAATTCTCTAGAACTTAAGCTGGACGAACAAAAGAAAGCAATGGACGAACAAAAAAATTCTCTAGATGCTCTG
Organism: Pocota personata; assembly: GCA_963082735.1. Lineage (NCBI taxonomy): Eukaryota > Metazoa > Arthropoda > Insecta > Diptera > Syrphidae > Pocota > Pocota personata. The sequence continues at coordinate 83,766,663 of OY720429.1, forward strand.
GAAAGTAAACTTGATGAGCAAAACAAGAACTTGGAATCCAAATTCGAAGTGATCGAAGAGAAAATCGAGAAGGTCGAGACGCAACTCGAAAAAGTCGAAACTAGATTCGATGAAAATTTTGAGAAACATGAAACTCAGTTCGGGAAGATAGAGACTCAGTTTGAAAAAGTGGATACGAAATTCGAGATAGTAGGAAAGCAAGTCGAAAATCTTGCTAAGGAGCTCAGCAACGTGAAGAGACAGAAAGCACGGGAATATTCCACTGACGGTCTGAGAAGAAAGGAGATGCAGCCTCCTATCTTCGATGGTCAAACATCATGGCCAATTTATAAGAGGCAATTCGAAGCGGCCGCAATGACCAATAGCTGGGACGATGAAGAGAAGTCTATTGCACTCACGCTTGCACTGAGGGGTCCAGCTGCGGAGCTCTTGCAGACCATCCCGGAAGATAAACAGCAGAACTACGACTCTCTGGTTCAGGCTATCGAGATGCGGTTTGGGGATGAACACATGCAGCAGGTGTACAGGGTTCAGCTGCGTAGTCGAGTCCAAAAAAGGGGGGAAACGCTCCAACAGTTGCAAGCAGATATAGAGCGACTAGCCCATCTTTCATACCCTAAAGCCGGTGAGGAGCTTATCAACGAAATGGCGGTGGAAGTTTTTATTCAGGCCATAGAGGACAGACAACTGCAAATGGCTGTAAGGATGGCTGAAAAGCGAACACTCCCCGAGGCATTGGCATTCGCTTTGTCAATGAAGGCTGCGGACCAAGCATACCAGGGAATACACCGTGTCAGGGAAATGTCCGTCGTGGAATGCTCATGCCAGAGAACAGCCGTCATGGATGAAGACAGAGAGAGGAAGTCAAGTACCTGGGACACATAATTTCAGTGAAAGGAGTGAGAACCGATCCGGAGAAGGTCGAAGCGGTGAAAAACTGGCCAGTCCCCAAAGACAAACACCAACTAAGGAGCTTCCTGGGCCTAGCCACCTACTACAGACGGTTCGTGAAGGATTTTGCCGGGATCGCAAAGAACCTGCACCAGTTGACGGAAAAGGGAAAACAATTCAAATGGTCAATTGAGTGCGAGAAGAGCTTCAAGGCACTTAAACAACGGCTATGCGATGCCCCGATACTGGCTTACCCCACTCCCGGGGAAACGTTCGTTGTGGATGCAGATGCTAGTAATGTCGGGGTAGGAGCCGTACTCTCCCAGGTGCATGACGGCCAAGAGAAGGTGGTTGCGTACTTCAGCAAGGTGCTCTCTAAGCCAGAAAGGAACTACTGCGTGACAAGGCGGGAACTTCTAGCTTTGATCTTGGCTACGAAGCATTTTCACAAATACCTCTACGGGAGGAAGTTCGTTCTTCGCACAGACCATGCAGCCTTAAAATGGCTATTACAGTTCAAGAGTCCTGAGGGTCAGGTCGCAAGATGGATCGAAAGGCTGCAAATCTACGACTACGAAATACAGCATCGTAAAGGAAGGCTCCACTCTAATGCGGATGCACTGTCCCGGAGACCATGCAGAACGGATTGTAAACATTGTGCGCGTCAGGAAGAACGGGAGCTGGTTTCCATCCAAAGAATGAGAGCCGAACCTATCGCCGGCTGGAGCGTAGATGAGATCCGGAACGCTCAGAAGGAAGATCCGGATATCGAGCCGATTCTGGCCTGGAAGGAGAACATGGAGAAACCGGACCATCAGGACATCTCTCACAGGAGCCCGACCTTAAAGGCATATTTTGCGCAGTGGGACTCCCTCCATGCCCAAGAAGGTGTTCTGAGAAGAAAATGGGAATCCTCCGACGGAAAGTCATTTGTAATGCAGCTTGTCCTACCGCGGACGAGGGTCAAGGAGGTGTTACAGGAAATGCATGGCGGGGCGTCCGGAGGCCACTTGGGAGTGAATAAGACGCTAGAAAAGGTACGAGAACGTTTTTATTGGTTAAAAGCGAAGGAAGATATCGAAGACTGGTGCAGAAAATGCGACGTGTGTGCAGCTAGCAAGGGTCCGAGAATCAAAACTCGAGGTAAGATGCACCAATACAACGTGGGAGCACCTTTCGAACGAATCGCCATTGACATCGCAGGGCCCTTTCCGGAAACCGACAATGGTAATCGGTATATACTCGTAGTGATGGACTACTTCAGTAAGTGGCCGGAAGCGTTTCCGATCCCTAACCAGGAAGCCAGAACCGTGGCGGAGCAGATCGTCTACAATTGGGTTAGCAGATTCGGTGTGCCCTTGGAATTGCATTCTGACCAAGGGCGGAACTTCGAGTCAAGAATCTTCCAAGAGATGTGTCAACTACTCGGAATCAAAAAGACAAGGACAACCCCGCTTCATCCACAGTCGGACGGTATGGTGGAGCGTTTCAATAGGACTTTGGACGAACATCTCTCGAAGGTCGTAGGTGACTACCAACGGGATTGGGACCGGCAGATTCCCTTGTTTTTGATGGCCTATAGAAGTGCCGTGCATAGCACTACTCGACATACGCCGTTCGAAATCTTATTCGGTGGAATAGCTCGTTTACCCAGTGAGGTGAAATTTGGATCTCCTACCAATGAGCCCAGAAATGAAGAAGAGTACGTGGCGGACCTTAGGGAAAGGCTTAGGGACATACACCAAAGGACCAGAAGCCAGATTAAGATGACGAGCGACCGCATGAAGACCAGGTATGATGCCAAGGCAACAACGTCAGGATTCCAGGAAGGAGATCTGGTGTGGCTGTATAATCCCCATCGCCAAAAGGGGAAATCACCTAAATTACAGCGGAGCTGGGAAGGTCCCTACAGAATAGTAACCCGCATCAACGATGTTGTCTACCGCATCCAGCGAGGACCGAGGGCCAAAATGAAAGTGGTTCATGTGGACCGACTGAGTCGATACAATGGCCGAAATGAGGATGCACTTGTTCGGGACGAACACGTCTAAGAGGGGGGCAGTGTAGCATAATAATAACTACGCGCCTATGTCTATGCAGCAAATTCCGAAGTGACTTTCCATTTTGGCAGAATTTTGGTTCGAACTGTCCTTTCATTCGAGGTTCGTGTCTGGGACGAAGTCTCCACAGCTCATGTCAACGAAAGAGACGAATAATATCAGGGATAAAAGGGAATTATAACTGCAAGAATTATTTCTCTTGTTCCAGTGGTCGAAGAATTTGCTAGAAGCTTCTGGCTATCAGAAACTTCTGCTATATAAGGACAGATGGCGATCAAAAAAAAAGACAGTTGGTTTAGAACCGTGGCGAAGAGATTGGAAAAGTGATAATGGGCGAAGTTGTAATTTGGTGATAAATTGAAAGTTGAGAGTGAACAAGAAAAAGTAATTAGTTTGGATTTGTGAATTAAGAAATTGAAAGGAGATAAAGTGATTTGAGAGGAAAGAGACCTTGTAAGAAAAGAATAAGGCGAAGAATAGTATAGTGTGAACTTGAATTGTTCTATAGAGTAGAAAATAAAGAAATAATTTCTCAGAATAATTGTTTTATCTACTCGAGCCGTAGCTCGCATACTACAATATTTTCTTTTTTTTTTATTGACTGAACATATTATACTGCTAAATACCCCAAAGTAAATATAATTAAACTTTAGCTCCAGGCGCTTGCCTGACAGTTGTTGACATACCCTTAGCGGAGCGACGAAGTCGCGTGAGCGGATAAACCCTGCGGAAAAAAGGGTTAAAATTGTGTTAGCGAGCGAAGCGAGCCACCCATTTTAAGCCAGAAAAAAAAATTTTTTTGCTCATTGCGCATAATGGAAACCCACCCCAAAAAAACAAATTGTTTAAACAAATTTTATTAAAAGTTATTAACTTTTGCCACATACATACGTCTGGTTGTGCAGTTACACATTTTCCAAGCAAAATTACATTTGCCAATTCACATTTTTCAAAATAACGTAATATGCGAGCTACGGCTCGAGTAGATAAAACAATATTCTGTGAAATCATATCTTTATTTTCTAGTCTATAGAACTATTCAGGTTCACACTATACTATTCTTCACAATTCTTTTCTTACAAGGTCTCTGTCCTCTCAAATCACTTCATCTCCTTTCAATTACTGAATTCACAAATCCAAACTAATTACTTCTTCTTGTTAACTCTCAACTTTCAATTTATCACAAAATTACAACTTCGCCCATTATCACTTTTCTAATCTCTTCGCCACGGTTTTAAAACTACTGCCCCCTTTCGATCGCCATCTGTCCTTATATAGCAGAAGTTTCTGATAGCCAGAAACTTCTAGCAAATTCTTCGACCACTGGAACAAGAAAAATTCTGATGTAATAATTCCAAGATGTCAATCATTTCTTGCAGTTATAATTCTTCCTTATCCGTGATATTATCCGTCTCTTTCGTAGACATGAACTGTGGAGACTTAGCCGCAGACACGAACCTCGAAAGAAAAGACACTTTGGAATGGGCTGGAAGAGCGTAGTTATTATTCTACATTATTGTAGCATAATTTTAGGGGATGTTACAATAACAAAAAAAAAATAAATATAGAATTCAGTTCAACGGTATAACAAAACAAAAACATTTTCTTCAATATTCAGTACAAAATAAATTAATATTTAACAAAAAAAAACATTTTTTTAAATAGTATTCACTACTAAATAAATTAAGTATGGAATGATGCGAAGCAATTTCGATTCTTGTTCAGGCACATATTTATTCTGCATTTTTTGCACATAATAAATGACCTGTACTTATAGTCATTTTGGCATTGCTGCCTTCTTTTTTGCCATTCCGGAATGTGACCTATGGAGTCCAAGCGAATGGAATTCAGTGGAATATCATGACGCCTTCCTATTTTTTTTCGAAGTATGAGGTGAGGAAACGGGGGTTGCATTTGAATAAATGGTAGACTTTTGCCGTTTTGGAGTGTTTGAATTTGAAACAGGGCGTCCCCTTTTTAGACACTTTTTACTCTTGCATAGGTGTTCTGCTACAGCCAGCTTAAAATCGAAATAATAAGAAGAAGTCGTTCCCTTATATTATTTTGGAGTGGCCTGACTTTGGAAAGCTTGTCGTGTCCAGGTTGGCCAAATCTCACTAATTTATTACTATCAACGAAATGGAGACATCTTCTTATTTCCTCCCACCGCCTACATGGCATGGTCTCATAATCAAAAGGCTGTCCTAATTGAGAGTTCTAATAGCGTCTAGTAGAAGGCAACTTGATGAGGGACGTGAATAAGGATATACCGACAAATTGTTCCATTTCACTTCGAGTAATGTTGACTGGCTTATTTATGTTATCTTGTAATGCTTTTCTATTGGATTCCTCAACAAACATGTCAAACAGTTCTTCCGTGAAAAGAAAAGAAAATAAGTCAGCGGGGGTCTCTAGAGAGGACATTTCCTCTGGAAGCTCTTTGGTTCCTAAGAAGGGATAATCGCTGTCCATGACTGATGCACGAGACTTGTTCCTCCATGTTACCGTTTGCTTCTTCTTATCTTTCGATCTCAAAGTGGAGAATGGTTTTTCATCATCAGAATCGTACTCGCTTTCATCGGTTTCAGGCACCTCCAGATGTTCTCTACAGTCCATCTCCATGTCCTGCTCATCCTCCGATTCGAGGATTTCATCCTCACTCTGATATCCATCACCAAGAACAACACAAAATCTTTCTCAGTAGAAAGAATTTGACGAGATCATTGTTTTCTCACTGCAAAAAAAAGCGAAAAGTTCGAATATTCATATTTTTGTGAATGGATAATCAGCCAAATATGGACGTTGCCAAAAACGCGCCGTGTCTTCAATTCCACAGTCATAATTGAACATTTAACACTTAAATTTTACTTACCAATATTGAATCTCACTAAAAAAAATACAACAGCCTTTAAATTATTTTCTAGCCAATAATAAATAAACTTTTATTTCTATATTTTTGCACTGAACTCTCGTCGCGCGCACTGTTGAGGAACACCATCTTTCATTGTGCTGCTGGCAGAACATCGGGGGACCAAAAAAACCGTGAGTAGGTACTCATTCTGTTGGCAAATTTTTATTATAAAAAAAAAAAAAAAAACACGTTCTTGTCAGAATAGTTAGAATTGAGTTTTAGCGGTAAATTCAAGTTTCAATTTATAATAAATAGAGTACGACGCGCGCCGAAGGGGATATGAATACTGTTAGGAATCAGATCACATCTGCAGCTGTT